>VDFB02358533.1:0-44630 GCA_007258455.2 Sequoia sempervirens | reverse complement strand
CCATCCTTTGGGTAGATGGACCAAGAACATTTGTTGATGGAGTAGGTACATTTGTGAGTAGATTGTTGGCATTGTCCAACATTATCATGATCCTTATGATAGGATCCTCAATCTATGAGTATGATCCCTTGAAAGAGGGGTCAAATTATTTTCTCTTTACTTCAACAAGCTAGATCTTTACCCATAATAATATTCTTTTTGTGGCCTCTTTTTCTGTAGAGAAATTTTTGATCAAGTCTTCAACATTGTCAGGCTCATCTAAAAATGCTGCCAATTTGAAACTAGTTCTAATTATCATGGATGGAATGCTTTGGGTCACACCTTATGACCTTATCCACTCTCATCCTATAAAGGAGTAGTTTATTCAATAATAACTCCAATCCTTCCCTTCCTGTATCTTGAAAATATAAGAATATAATTGTGGAAGGGAAGATAGCATGATTTTTATAATTCCTGAAATTAGTTTTTTCAAACTCATTCAATTGCCATATAATCTCCAAAAAGGAAATTATGTCTAGGACAGTCCTAGGGAGGACATGTGGTGCAACTGGGGAACCATATGCCCTACTTATAGTTGCATCAGAGTAAAAGAACCAATCAACCCAATTTTTTTAGATCCTTGCCTCTGGGAGAAGATCCTTAGTTCTTAAAAATATCCTCACTTCCTCTAAGAATCATAGTTTTTATCCCATATGTAGGTCCATTCCTATACTGGTAATATCCTTCTTTGTTCATCCCAAGATTTAATCTACATTTGGTGGGACCAAATGTCTATCCCATTAAATAAGATAACATGACACAACAAAGAGTACCATTTGAAGTGAACTATGTTATTGTCCTTCTTAATAGAGCTCAAAGCTCTGTGAATCTCATCAACAATATAGCTAGCATAATCATAAGGCTTGTTAACATCCATGATCTGAACATCAACAACCAACACCATCAAATTCAATGGCATATGAGTTTTGCAATCTAAGCCCAACACTTGACAAAGAGAAATATGTCCTTGTGAAATAGTCTTCAAATATGTCATAACTAAATGGTTCCAATTCTCCATTGTCAAATCTTCTCAATTCTCTATTTGGCCCTCTAGGTTTGAAACTTGGTAACCACTTTACCCTGTAGCTATCTTTATGTCTTTGGTATTCTCTTGTTAATGCCCCCAAGTCTATTGGTAGTAGAGCATTAGGGTTTAAATTGAATACCTAACAAATGTAAACCCTATTTAGATGCATTAAACATTTACCATATGCAGTACATAATGCTATTTTCTTGGGGTTGTAGGCTTGGGCAATTCCCCTGATTAGGTCAACATTAACAAACACATTTGAGACCACCAATCTACTAAACCCTAGTCTACAAATGTTACAAATAGGTCTATCAACTAGGAATTTTATAAAGGCATGTTTAAAAAGAGCATACCCTTGGACTAGAATAATGGGGTCCCTACAATTCTTATTCTTATCTAGAAGGTCCTATTGACCAAAATTCATGAACCTTGCACCATTCTAGGACTTTTGGATGACCTAGGAAACTAATCTATAATTTCATCATCCAAACCTCTTTTCACACTCCTTGATGTTGTAGCCATGGTCTGCTTTCTATGGTTTTAGTGTTTACAAACTAGAGATTTTAAAATTTTAAAACTTTGTAGAAAATTTCTTTAAAATTTTAGACAATTTCCACTATTTTAGAGCCCTAATTCAATTTCTAACCCTAGAAATCCAAAAATATATCTTCTTTTATTGTAGAACACATAGAGATAGATTGAATTCATTACTATTTTTTACTAACTACAAACCCTAAAAATGTTGTGAAAATCCTTGTTTACCTAGATTTATGCAATTTTTTTGCTTTGATGTCTTTTCTTTGTGTCTTGAATGATAAATATATATGTAATTAAGCTAGTTACGTCAAGAATTTGGTAGGTACAGATCAAATCTACCATCAATGTCTTTGTATGCTTGAACATGCTATAAGGTCCAACTAATGCTTAATAAACTTGGTGTTAAACACACAATTCAGAAGTGGTTCCTATCTGAACAGTCCACTAAACCATTGTAAGACTCCATTTAATTATCAACCAAGGCTATGTAATATTGTGATGATGCTGACACTATATGTGCATCTAGAGATTGTATATTTTTTATATCTTCTAGTATAGGTGGTTACATACATGGAAACCATAAACTATAAAGTAGAGAAAAAGGATTAAATCTAGAGCTATTGCTACAGGTACTTACAACTTAACAATGTGACTAGATAACTATTAAAACTTGAACTCTGTAATTAACTAAACTTTGTAACATTGCTAATTTCACTTCTTAATACTTTTCTCACTCTAGAGGATAATGCATTGAGACAAAGTAGAACATAAATCATAAAATAGTATCTCATTCACATACAAGAAATGAAGAATCTAATTAAGATAAATGCAATAAGGAAAGAAACTAATGTAATAATAGAAATGAATGGTGGAGAACAATTACCTTGAGTGGCCCTTTCTCAAGTCACTGTGTGCATAGAGTAAACCCAAATGTAAATTCCTTGAATGAACTGAACATAATGATAACCTAAAAACAACTTCACTACATATAACTAGATTTCACAATCTGATAAGAATCTTCACAAATTTCTTCTTCATGAATGCATAACAAAAAATTAACAAAATACTATCTGTGTATATGGAAAACTATATCAAAACATATCCTCGCACTATATCTACTCCTCGACCACTAATCCAACTATATAGGTTCGAGGGAGGTTTATTGGAATAAGGACTTAAAACATAAAATTAAATGCAAATTGCCACTCTTCTATAAAATAGAGAGGGACTAAGTCTATGCAACTAAAATTATAACTGAAAAGATGGAAGAAAGAAAATAGGATTAGAACTTTGTCTTTAATGACATAGTAGAGATGTGTACTGTGAAAATAGTCATGTTGGCTTCCTAACCATTGCAGGCTCCTTCTTTCTTCAATTGTCTTATTCATTTGGTTTGGTGATTCATAATTGTCCTTGTCAATAAGTGCTTCTACTTCAACAATTGCCACGTTCCCAATGTTCTAGAATCTCCCCTACAATTCTACTTGAAATCCTTTGGCTACGGGTTGAGCCTCCCAATTGTTGTGGGTTATAGTCTGCTTACTTTGGCTTCTTGGCTACAAAGAGTTAGTTCATCCAACATATACACAATACTAATAACCATAAATTAAACATAGATTCATACTGTATTTCATACACTCACATTTAACCATGCAATTAGGAACATATCACAATCATATTTCCATACATCAAAACCGGGTTCAAGTTGCATGAAAGATATAAAAAGGATGGATAAGTTCAAGAATGTATATGAAATAAGTAGTTTGAAATGTCTAAAAGCATGAACTAAACAAGAGAGAACTAGCTATTACTTAGTCTCATCACATGCAACTAGTAGTAGTCATTCTCCATTTTTGAATGTGGACTGTCGATTTGATGGAAATCAACGGTGATTACAGAGATTTGAAATCTTTTCCATGAAGAAAAAGTCCTTTCTTTCTTTTGTTGAAATGAGACGTGTCAACATTTCGAGGACTTGCAGGAGTAAAATAAATACTTTATATGCTTCCTTGACAATTCTTTCCTTCATGAAATAATAAGAATGGGTAAGAGAAGATGTGTAGTGCAATTTTAGTTTTGGAAAATAGAGGCTTAACGTAACATTACTCTATGGAGGTTTAAGTTAGCATGAAAAGTAAATAATCCTCGCTTATTTCACAATACAAAGGAATTACACATTTGTAGAGAGAACCTTTTCAGAATAAAGCATGCCTCGTGATGAATATGGCTAGAGCGACTTAAAGGTCTAAAATACACATATAGTAATTGGAACAACATATATCACTAGAAATGGGGGTCGATAACACAAAATTAGGACTCCGCTAGACAACTTAAGTTATTGGGAACTGGAAAAGAGGATTATGAATCAAGGAGAACGTGATATAACAAAAGTTACGATTTGATTGGATTAAGACCCATACACATAAATGATACTAGGAAGCATAAAATCATTTCGCAAGCTCATGGTAGGAAAATAGTAACGAAAAGATTTCACGAACTGAAGAGAACACATGAAATGACGGTGTGTCTTGTGGGACAAGCTCAAGCAGAAAAGATTATGCGGTAATTAAAAATGCTTGAAGGTAACGAGCTCATGCGATGCTTAAATGAATGGGGCCGATAAATAAATGAGACAAAAGCCTTGGAGATATAACTTAAAAGGTTAGGATATCAGAACCAATGGTCATAAACCAAAAATAAGAAAAGTATAAGGGCTTGGGAAAGACTTAGGGTTTTTCTGAGAATTTATGTTTTTTTTTTTTTTTTTTATAAAGAGGGAGCCTCTAAAACAGCACCAGATATTTTAGAATTTCAAAGGATCAAGGTACAGACAAGCACTGAGTAGATTCCATCAGCCAGTGAGAGAGGAGGGAAGGGGAGAGAGTAGAGAAATAAAGGGGTGCCTACTTTGCCTGCCTGCCTGCTCTGCCTGTGCACCCCTCTTTCATGCAGCTGAGACATCTCTGCCATGCTGGGTTGCTTGCTCTCTCTCACTGCTGCCTCCACTTTTTTCCTTTCCACTTCCCTCTGTTTTCCTCCTCTCACATTTTCCTCTCTACCTCTGAGGGGTGGGGAGAGGAGGAGAGGGAGAAGAGAAGGGTTCAGAGAAGAGGAGATATATCCTAGAGATCTGAAACACAGGAAGATGGGGAAAGAGAAGGAGAGAGATAGGTGGGGGAGGGAGAGGAGAGGGAGAGAGGAAACAGGGAGAGAGCTGTGGCAAATATAAAGAGGAGGTGGAGAGGGAGAGATGAAAAATAAATCCAAAAGGTACACATATATTGAAAAAGTGGAATATTAATAATGTATCAAATGTGAAAATGAAACCTAATGTGGTTGCTAAGGATGAGTAGGGTAAGTAAAATTGATTTCACAATTAAGATAATAGAGAAAGATGTGACAATATAAAATCAATGAAGAATTGGTCATGCAAAGAGTTTCAAATATAAAATTGAGACATAAATATCATAAAAGTATAGATCTAAGAAACCATAATATGAATAAGAAATCACAGAAGAAGACTAGGTTGTATATTATTTATTGAGTTTTGTAAAATACAAAGAGGCCTAAAGAGGGACAAGGAGAAGAAATTGAGGGATAGGTAGAGAGATATATCTAGAGCTTGGGAGAGAGAGAGAGAGATAGAGAGAGAGATAGAAAGATAGGGAGGGAGGGAGTGGTAGAGAGATAGGTCTAGAGAGAAATAGAGAGATATAAAGAGGGACAAAAAGAAAGAGGAGGGAGGGAAAGAGATGTACATATAGTCTAGAGCTCAAGGAGAGAGAGAGAGATAAGTCTAGAGCTCAATAGATTGAGAGAGAGGTCTAAAGAGGGAAAAAGAGAGAGCGAGGGAGGGAGAGAGAGATAGGTGGAGAGATAGGTCTAGAGCTCAAGGGGAGAGAGTGAAATATAAAGAGATAGAGAAATGGATGAAATTATAAGTGATTGCTTAGAAAAAGATTACATTCATCTCACTGCACACAAATATAGCTTTCATTAGTGATTATATCATCTAAATGAACTTTAAGACAGTTGTTTTATAAAGGGTATGAAAAAGGGACTTCATAATCGTGAAGTAGTGAAATAGAGGGGAATCATGAAAGGGGGATAAAGAAGGAGGGAGGATGCTGCGCAGTCTGGGAGAGAGAGAGAGAGAGAGAGAGAGAGATAAGTCTAGAGCTCAATAGATTGAGAGAGAGGTCTAAAGAGGGAAAAAGAGAGAGCAAGGGAGGGAGAGAGAGATAGGTCTAGAGCTCAGGGGGAGAGAGTGAAATATAAAGAGACAAAGAAATGGATAGAGATATATGATGATTTATGAAGATTTGTTCATCTCCTTACTACATAAAATAGAAATATTTCATTATTGATTACTCCTCTAATGTTTCAAATTTTTTGAGATGATTGTTTTATAAAAATTATGAAAAAGGGACTTCATATGCGTAAGTAGTGAATATTTGATGTTTCAAAAATGAAATATGAAGTTCAAATAATTATAATTATTATTTTTGTATATAATATAGAAACATTACTATTCCATTGTGTAGAGCTCTGAATCACCTTTCCAATGGCTATAAAAATCAAAATTTCAATAAGAAATGTAAAAGTTATGCCTATTTTACTAAAGAGAGATTTTTGGGATTTTCAAAATGGATATTCATTTTGCAATAACGAATATCCATTTTGTCCATTTTGAAAAAAAATGGATATCTATTTTATTTTTCAAAATGGATATCCATTTTGAAGACATAAAAACATGTACTTGTTTCTAAAAAATGGATATGTCGTGTTTTGATTTTGTTCAAGTGTGTCAATAATTTTCTCAAGTGAATTTAGAGCCATTTGATGTTGTATATTTTGTCCTTGATGGTGATTTTGAAACCCTTGATAAGAGTGATTTTGATATGGATGAGAATTTTGATTGAAATCTTCCATGTGACAAGATGCTCTAAAACGTTGATTAGGGGAATCCATAGTTGATATATCATTGACATTTGTAGGATATGATGACCCCATGGGTGTATAGAGTGGAAATGGGTTTAGGTAATAGATCGATGTTGACATGTTTTGGGGATAGTTGGATGATTGAGTTTGATGTTTGGATTGTAATATTTTTCTACTCAACCTTATGATAAGGAGATGAGCCAATTTTGGGTGTTGTTTGATGATAATGTTATGATGTTTTGGTGTTTGATTTGATGCTAGTTTTAGAACACAATAGTTCACAAGACTCAAATCAGTGTTTTTCTATGCTTAATTTCTACCTTCCACATAAGCATAAGGAAAACAACAATGAATCGATCAAATCAAAGCAAAAGTATAAATTCCAACCATACTCATGAAATGAACTGTAAATGAATTCAATCAATAAAGGTAAGCATAAGCAATAACAATAAATGAATTCATGAAATATAGCTATACCATCTCATGTCAAAGTGTAATTTGTATTGATGTTGGATTGCGTTTGAATCAATATGAAGCCTCCATTGTTGTTGCCAAAGCTTTAAGATGCGTGTTAATGGTGATCAAAGATGCATGTATTTTCTCTCAAGAATTTGATTGTCAATTCAACATGACCTTTCCACACAAGCATAAGGAAAACAACAATGAATCGATCAAATCAAAGCAAAAGTATAAATTCCAACCATACTCATGAAATGAACTGTAAATGAATTCAATCAATAAAGGTAAGCATAAGCAATAACAATAAATGAATTCATGAAATAAATTACCGCATCTCGAAAGCACTCAAAATTTGCTAATTTGTATTGATGGATTCTAAGATCAATATGAAGCCTCCATTGTTGTTGCCAAGAAACTTGGAAGCAAGTGTTGTCAGGTGATCGAATGCATATGTTTTATATAAAGGTGATTGTCAATTCAGCATGGGCGCTCCCTAGAGTCTCTGGGTTATACAAGATTTGTTTTGAGAAGGAAGAAGGTTGTTTTATAGATTTATGATTTTTGAATGAACGATCAAGATGCAACAATGAAAGATCTCAATCAATGGTTGAGAACCATTGAGAGGAAATAGATTGACCAGTTGAATCCTCTGATTGATCCAATTAAGGATTTTAATTGGATAATCGGTGGGATTAGATAAGAATGATTGGTGGGATTGAAGAAGTCGGATTGAGTGTTTAATGGGATTGAAGAAATCAAGTTGATTGTTTAATGAGATTAGCATAATTGGTGGGATTGGGAAACAGATTGAGAAATCAGTGGTCATGATTTATTCAATCAAGATATGTGAGGATGCATTAATTAATTTAATAATTAATTAATGTTGGAGATGAACGTGCAAGTTGTATTTGACTTTAATAAATAAATTATATTTATTTATTTGATCATGTTGAGTGATTTTGGGGAAATTGAATAATTGATTTAATTATTCAAATTTGAAGAAGGGAAAGTAGCTCAATTAAATAATTAGTGATAACTATTTAATTAATTTAGATGAATAAGGTATGCTAGTGACATAATTAAATAATTTGTGTTTATTTAATTAATCAAGAGGAATAAAGTTAAATTAGGACATTTATTAAATAAATGAGATTTATTTAATTAGTCAAAAATGATGATTGAGGATGAATTAATTAAATAATGTTAAATTACTTAATTAATATAAAAATATGAGAAATGATAATAATTAAATAATAATGTATTATTTAATCATTTAGGGAAGAAGGGTGAAAGTTAGTTAAATAGTGTTGTTCGCCAGTCAAGACAATTTAGGGTATAGATACAGACTCAAATACCAAACCTCATCTCTCAAACATGATGTTAGTAAAGATGTTTCTCTCATAAGGACTAGCAAGTTGTGTTATTCCAAATCACTCATGAGTTGCATAGATCCACTGGCTAGAAAGCTATGTTATGCTAGGTGTCCATGCAATATGATGGGTTCCACAAGGCTAGTAAGTTGTTTTATGCTAGTTGACTCATGAAATGCTAGGTAGCCATGTTGAAATGTTCAAGTACATGAATCAACAAGTTGTGTTATGCAAAATCCATGAAAATTATGCCTTAGGGAGCACATAAAAGTTTAACATCATGGGGGACCATTTAACATTATAGGGGACAAAAATCACCTTAGGGGGTGCACAAAATTTTAACATCGTTGGGGATGATAATCACCTTAGGTGGTGCATAAGGTTTAATGTCACAAGGGACTGTTTAATGTCATAGGGGACAAAAATCACCTTAGGGGTGCACAAAAGTTTAATGTCATGGGGGATGATAATCACCTTAGGGGGTGCATAAGGTTTAACATCACGAGGGATGAAAATCATCAAAAATCCATGCATCAAGGGGCATTTTAAATAATGCCACCACAAAGAGGACTAGTCAACAAATGGATTATTATATTTCAAAAGTCATTGTTCAATGTATGGTAGGTCACACCTTAGGGAGTATCGTACATCCCACCACAACTAAGAAGGGACAAATCATGGAATGAAAGGTCACACCTTAGGAGGTATTAGACATAATATCACCACCAAGGGGACATACACATGGCATGAAAAAGTTACACTTTTAGTGGGTATTAAGCTTAATACCACCACAAAGGAGACACTAGCAATTATTGAGGAGCCCACACATTACAAAATATATTATAATATTACTACTAAAGGGGACATCAAGTTGAAAGAAAGGCCACATCCTAGGGATATTATGTATAATATCACCAGTAGAGAGAGCCACATAACCATAATTATTATCCATTTATCTAATATGTGGGGGTAATATGCCCCCAGCAAAATGCTAAATTGCTTGCTACACTAAATGTATACACCTAAAAATGGTCTGGATAATCTAATTAATTAAATGCGATTTATTTGATTAATTAACCTTTAATTCTTCTACTATTAAATAAATAGAAATATTTATTTATATAGTTCATCTTCTAAATTCTTCAATCTTTATTCTTTTATTTCATCTTAATTAAATAAACGAATTTCACTTTGTTTTATTTAATTATTATTAACAAATTCTTCTACTATTAAATAAATATAAATATTTATTTAGTTTACATCTATATTCTTCTTATTAAACTATCTTAATTAAATAATCAAACTTCAATAGTTTTTATTTAATTATCATTTATCTCTCTTTTATTAAATAAACAATATCAAAAAAACATTTGTTTATTAATAATTGTTATTTCTTCCTAAATTTGAATAAATTTAAATATTCAAATATATTCATATTTCTACAGCTCATCATATTTTGCCTACCAAATTAGATATAAAGCATCTAATTTAATTCAACTGGCATTCACGGGAAAGCTGTGGAGACAAATTGGAGTCAAAATTGCAGGCAATCCTCTTCAATCTCTTTCCTCTGATTCTTCCAATCCTCTAGCAAGATGTTTTTTTGTGGAGGAACAATCCCCATGATCAACTCAAGCTTCTTCATCTCTCACCATTGAATCCTCTAAATCAAATCCAGACCTTTGCTGTGTTGCCACATCACAGGATGTTGCAGTGAATCTATATATACAACCTTTCTCCACAGGAAATGAATCCCAACTTTGTGCAAACTTACTCTGCAGGAATAACAATCAAGTAATCAAGCATCTTAGCAATAGCAATATCATTTAGCAATAGCAATCATAGTATAGAATCAATATCATAGCTGCATTGTAGATCATTGTAGTTTCCTTTTTATCATATTCATTTAGCATAGATTACAGTAGCTTCATCATATCATCTCAAAATCACCATACATGATTAGATTATTGCATTTAGTAGCATCTCATTCTCTAGATTGGCATTTTAACAGTCACAATGCTTACCAAATCTGAGAGCCCCGTGACTTAATAAATCTTTAGAGATAGAGAACAATATGACGCTTTTAGTAGATTCTTGCTTTAAATTAGTTTAATTGCTTTTGAATCTTTGATAAAATGTCTTATTAAGAAGTGTTTTTAGTTATATTATTCATTACTTATTCCACACTTACATTTTGGTGCCCATCGTGGGGCTCTAACCCCATGTTTTAACAATTTTTTTTTCTGAAAAGTGTTCATATAGGATTCTGGCATGTTTCTTTTAGTGCAACCGAAAGATTTTGTAGCGCATCCATAAAAAAATTTAGTGCTTCTGCCGACTGTTTTAGTGCATCCACCAAAAACTATAGCGCTTCTGAAGATTGTTTCAGCGCATCAACCAAAAGCTCCCCGCACGGTTGGCTGTTCCATGTTCAAACCTATTTTAGCACGTCTGACAAATTCTGCAGTGCTTTTGACAAATTCTGCAGTGCTTTTGACAAATTCTACAGCGCTTCTAATAATTTTTACAACGCATCTAATAAATTAAGTGGCGCTTATGACCTCTGTTATAGTGCATCTATAATTTATTGTTTGGATTCGACGTGACCACAACTAGTAATTCCATCGATGTATTTGGACTAAAATGAACCAATCCTAGGGTAGTCATTTGGATTAAAATATATCAATCCTAGGGTAGTCATCATACATTTTCTATTTCGGTTAAAATTGACATCATGTCTTTTGTGAAGCAATATCTTCATGTAGAGTAGCAAATTGTCATTTGGGCTTTAAAACTGAACACTTGATTATTGTGATTGTGCGATGATAGGTCTATGCTCTCCCCTTAACTGGGTGATCAAAATACCAAACTCATTTTAAATTCATGCACTTTATGCTTTGTTAAATCCTTTAGAAGGCCTCCTGTAGTGGGAAAAAGTACTCACCCTATGGGAACGACCTGAGTGAGAACCAAAGCTAGGTTTTCCAACCCACTATAAAAAAAAGGTGAATCTGGGGAAACCCACATTTACCGGAAGCGTGCAAGATAACCATCCCCAAAATATTTGTTCTAAAGATTGGGAGGTCTCCTGAGGGAGTTTATCATTTTCCACTCCAAACGAAAACCTTATCTACGAACCATAGTGTAGAATCCAGCTGTGTCAGTAACCACACATTGTAATACTCACGGTGCAAGGGGAGGGAAGTATCTTCCTCCAAGACACTCACCATATAATTTCCAAGGACCATTTGCTCAAGGGATCGAGAAATCTAACTTTGAGTACGCGCTTGGAAAAGACAAAAACACGGGTGCCCTCTAGAGGGCGACACAGCTGTGTGAGTTGACACAATTTTAAGATGTGGGCTGTTGAGTATAACGATGACCTTTTTGAACTTAAGAGTGAGTCTGCTTGAAGTATATTCTTTGTAAAAAACCAGTGGAAATAAAGAAGGATCGTGTTTGATTCTTGAACATACACTTATTTTTTAGATTCTAGAACTTAAAAACAACTGTTTTACAATTGCTTGCCCTGTTTTCAAATCATTAATTCAGATAAAGATCATCCAGAAAAACACAAAAGATTTGACAAGTCAACCTGAAATTTTTTTATGATTAGGGATTGGAAATCAACAACATTTGTCAAGAAATCCCTCACAAAAAGAGTCAAGAAACCAAAGAAGTAACTTAGTTACAAGAAACTTTTGGAAAAGAGACACTTCTTATATCAAAGTAGAAAGATCTTGCTTAAGCATCAAAATTTTATCCATAGGTACCACGACTTTGCTAGAGGATATACTGATGATTTTTCCTTAGAGACTTTATGTTCACAAGCTTATTTTCAACAAAGAGCTCTTTCACAAAAACATGATCATAGTTGATCCATTCGTCAGTCTTTCATCTCACAACCAACAATATAATATTCCAACAGGCCAGATCAATTCTTACAATAGAGAAAAAAAAACCTTGGAAACATTAGGCTTGTCATAAAAAATCAGAGATTTACTAGCAAAGATATCCTGTCAAATATACCTCAAATTCAGAAAATTACACCCAAAAAAATCAGGCCCTTTACTGAGAAGAAAATCAAACAGTGTTCATTATGGAGTCCCAAAATAGCACTTACACAGTCTGTTTTAGCGCATCCGCGCTGTCTTTTAGCGCATCCACAGTTCAAATAGCGCATTTACAGTCTGCTTTAGCACATATAACAAATCTTATAGCGCATCTGCAGTTTGTCATCAAAATTCATGAGTTTTAGAAATTACCAGATATTTTGGCACATCTACGGTTTGTTTTAGCGTATTTACCCTGACTAATAGTGCATTTGTATCTTTTAGCGCATCCACAATTTTTTTTAGTGCTTCTGCCCTCTGTAATAGTGCATCCACAAAACAAGAAAACATAGAGCTATTAAAAACATCTGTCAGATTGTTGACATCAAAAACTCAAGTTTTTTATCAAGACAAAAAAAATTTCACAGGCTAGACAGTGTCTTAAACCTAAAACAAATAGGGTCTTACAAGTCAAAATTCTTTTTAAGTTAAACCTAGATCTTGAAACTTTAAAGTGTCCAATTATCAACACAAATCTTGGTTATTAGGTTAAGTTTCATCATCAGGATTTTGTCATCCTACAATCACGAAACGAAACACAATAATAAGATTTTTAACTTGATCTCATCAATAGAATATATCATTATATTTGACTTTGTTAAAATCCATTGACACTCATCCAAACACAAAAGATCAAAATTTCAGTGAGAATAGAAAATACTTGTATGCCAATTTTGACAAGGTTACAAAGACAGAAACTTAGAGAAAAGGAAATTGAAACATCAAATATAATGGCTGAAGAAAATCCCTTTCACAAATTCCACCAAAATGATGGAAATGAAATAACCCAAGAGGATGTCCAAACAACACAACAAGATCCAAATTTCCACAAATTCATGGAAAAGGTTTTAGAACAGGATATGGAAAAATATCTTCTGATGCTAGTTGAGCTAGGTGCCAAACTTCCAAAAGAATTTGACGTCAATCGACTAAAAGAAACACCTAAAGCAGCTGGAACTGAACCACACAACACGTAAAACACAAATCAAGTGGTTACCCTAACATGTCAAATGCAAAATCTTCAACAACAACTTCAAGATATGCAAAAAGGAACCACAAAGAGGTACTCATTACAAGACATTTGTCCTTATCCTTTTCATCCAAGTGTGGACATGATACCATTTCTTAGACATTGTGAATTCCCCAAATATGACAAGTACAATGGCAAAGCAGATCCAATTGACCATGTGAGGGAATTCAGAACAATGAGTTTAGAGTTTTCACAAGAGGATACTTACCTAATGAGGTTATTTCTAAGAAGCTTAGGAGGTCACTGTATGGAATGGTTCTCTAAATTACAACCAGGGATTTGATCCTTTGAAGAACTAGTCAACAAATTTATCTCACAATTCTCCTTCAATATTAAACATGAAGTAACCATAAAAGACCTTTACAACATGAAACAAAAGAAGGTTGAGACATTCCTATCATTTCTGCAATGTTGGCTAATGTTGTTTGCTAGATATCCTCATTCTATACCTGAAGAGGAAAAGATGGAATTATTTATTGACAACTTAACTGATGACATGAGCTATAGGCTTCAACTACAATGTCCCCCAAAATTTGAAAAGTGATTGAGAATGCTCTTAAAATTGAAGAAGCATTGGTCCAAAGAGGAGTGATTAAACATTACAATGAAGGATCAAACAATACTAATTCCTCAAATCACTATGGCAACAATGATAAAACTAAATTTTGGCAAAAAAATAGAAATATTGGAAACAATGATGCTACAATTGACACACAAAATGTGAAACCAATATTTAATTTAACAGAAATGACTGTAAAGAATAATCAAAATGAAAACCAGAACATCAATCAAGAAACCACTCAAAACAACAATCCAAACAATGGAGAATCTCGATAACCATCATATCAAAGACAATCCAATTGATGGAGATTTACACCATTGGGACAAACATTGGAATCAACAATGAGAAAGCTTGTTGCAAATAGACTTATTACCCTACCAGAAGTGAGAAATTGGGAGTCAAAAGTAAAACCATCTTGGTGGAATGATGTTGACTATTATAACTTTCATAAAAATAAAGGACATAAAATGAATGATTGTATGCAATTAAAGCACCTGATACAAGATTTTATTGACAACAAGAAGGTATTTGTCAAAGGACCTCAAAAAAACAACAATCATAGTGTGTTTACAAATCCTTTACCCAATTATGAAAAGGGAGAGTCTTCTTCAAATAGTAAAGGAAAAAGTGTAAACTACATTTATGACAACACCATTCATTACATTTCTGAGGTTGGGAAAATTAATGTCATTGATAATCAAACAAATAACATTAGCATCAATGACATCGTATCCTTGAACGTAATCCCAAACATAAACACATCCGACAACCAAATCAATGTCATAAAAATAAGGGAAAGACAAGACTATCAACTAGTCAATGTAACGAAGAGGGGGAAATCCAAAGTGATACTAAAAGGAGTTGCACCTAAAACCACTACTCCCCCTTTAAATCAATATAGCGTAGTCGATCAACTACATAAGACACCAACACAGATATCCATACTGGAACTCCTTAAAATTTCACCATCACATAAGGAGGTTTGAGAATAGGCTCTTGTGGACACAACAATACCCAATAATCTGGATGTCTGTCAATTTCAAGCTATGGTGAGACATTTGAACACACCTCATTGTCTTTCATTCTCTGAACAAGATCATGTGTCACTTAATCATCCATACAATGTGGCCCTTCATATAGAATTTTTAATCCATAAACACCATGTCAAATGTGTCTTAATAGATGGTGAAGCTAGATTAAACATTTGTACTTTAAAATTGATTTGTGCACTAGGTTATTCTAACAATGCTATTGATGCAAGAAGAAAGATCACAATAAAAGCCTATGATGAAGAAGAGAGATCTTCCAAGGGGTTGATTGTGTTACCAATTCAAGTGGGACCAATTGTCAAGAATATAGTTTTCCAAGTGTTAGACAAGGAGTTAACATATAATATACTCTTGGGATGTCCATGGATTCAAAAAATGTAGGCAGTACCTTCAACCTATCATCAGTGTTTAAAATTTCTTGTCAATTGACAAGAATTCACTATTCTAGATAACTACAATAATTCCCAGACTTGTAACATGCTTAAAGCAACTCAAGACACTTTGGTGCCCCATAACAGAGAAGAAAACACTTCTAGTTCATCCATTGGTGAAAATCAACTAAATTTTATATCCAAATGGGTTGAGAAAAAGGACCAGTCAAAGGAAGAAAATGCTGCTGACCCCACTTCATCAAGCAATGAAGATCCACTGAATATTATATCACAACAGTTCAAAGACAAGATCCAGTTAAAAGACAAGGGCTTGGGAGAATATTCCATTGAGCAATCTCTGTCTTTCACAATTGCTGCCATCTCCAAAATCATATGGACAACCCTAAAAAAAAACACAACAATTATCACAACCTACCATGGTTCTAGATGAAAGGTTTGTAAAAGTAGGTACTCTAGAAGACAGATCAGAAGATAAGGCCATTCTCAATTGGCTCTACAAAGATGAAGAAGCATCAACATTAGCAAATATCAACATAAAAATAGATTAGTATGGAAAAGGAAAAGCTATCTTAGAAAAAATGGGGTATGAAGGACAAGGACCTATTGGTAAATGAAAAGAAGGCATTGTGGAACCCATCCAACCTCTCACACTTCAGCCAAAAGACAAAACAAGACTGGGTTATACAGGGGAAACAAAAGAAGAAAACACTCATATATTTATAGAAAGAATCCTTCAAATACGGGATAGTTTTGAGATAGATTCTAATGAGTATGAGTGGGATTCTTTATTAGAAACATCATGTAGGGACATAAAAATTGATTTAAAAAAAGAGTATGCACCCATACGCGAGGAGGGACAAAGCTCAGGGACTACACCCCTTGTATTTGGATCACAAAATATCGATGACTCAAGTGAGGATGGATAGATATCGAGTGAGATAGATGACTTGGAGGAGAGTAATATCATAGAACTTGACATTAATACTAAATTTTTTGACAAAATTTCTATCAGAACCTTTACTACCATTGACCTTAACCAATCCGATGACATCTTACCATTAATGCATCCTGAACTTATTGACTAGGAACTAATTGAACCTATTAGTAATCCTATCTTTGAGAACGATGATGCTATCATAAATTTCCTTTGTTGTGACAAACTTGACACAAGTGCTAATCATAAAACTCATAATGACGCTCTAGGTCAGGAGGGTATCAAATCTTTCAGTTGCAAAATTGAAAATAGGAGCAATAGATCTAATGGTGAAAACCATTCAATGGTAGCAGTAGATCTTAAAAAAATAAAAATAAAGAACGTTTCTGACGGTGAAAACCTCTCTGAGGCACCAAAGGATGGAAGATTTGACACCCTTCCAGAACATTTTCATGAAAGATCATCAGTGTTGGTGGAACCTACATAGTCAATCAATATTGGAACAACAAAAAAGACAAAAATTCTACATCTAGCAACATTTATGACATAACTAGAGAAGCTCGAATTCACCAAATTCTTTGAAGGGAGACATATAAAATTTTCTTGGTCTTAATTTGATATACCAGGGCTAGATCCAGATCTTCTGATGCATCATCTATCTCTACCATCCAGAATCAAACCAGTAAAGAAAAACTAAGAAAAATGCATCCCCACATCGCATTGATGGTAAAAGCTGAGCTGAAAAAAGTTGTTAGATGCAAGATTCACAGGTCCATCGATTATGCTGAGTGTATTTCAAATCTTGTACCTGTATCTAAACTAGATAATAGTATCAGAATATGCACAAATTTCAGAGATCTAAATAAGGCATGTCCAAAGGATGATTTTCCTTTACCAAACATTGACATTATTGTGGATTTAACAACAGGACATGCCATGTTGTCACTTATGGATGGTTTCTCAGGGTATAACCAAATCAAGATAGCACCCAAAGACTAGGAGAAGAAAACATTCACCTATCCATGGGGCACATTCTATTGGAATGTCATGTCTTTTGGGTTGAAAAATGCAGGTGCAACATATCAGCGTGCAATGACCACTATTTTCCATGACATGATGCATACTTTTATGGAAGATTACGTTGATGATATATTAGCAAAATCATACACCAGGGAAGGCCATTTGGAGATTCTGGGAAAAATATTTACAAGATTAGAGAAATTCAATGTCAGATTGAATCCAAATAAATGTGTGTTTGGGGTTACATCGGCAAAGCTCCTCGGATACATAGTTTTAGAAAAAGGTATCGAAGTGGATCTGGATAAGGTCAAAGCAATAATGGAAATGTCACCACCAAAGAATATCAGTCAATTAAGATCTCTACAAGGTAGGCTACAATCAATCAGGAGGTTTATCTCTCAGTTACCAGATAAAAGTCATCCCTTCAAACATTTGCTACATAAGAATGTCTCTTTTAAATGGGATGAAGGATGTGAAACTACTTTCAATCAAATAAAGCAATATTTGATGTCACCTCCTATATTAATGCCACCTATGGAAGAGAAACCATTGTTATTATACATTGCAACAACAAACATTTCTTTAGGAGCTCTATTAGCACAAGAAGATCATGAAGGAAGGGAACAAGCTATATACTATATCAACAGGACTATGAATGGTTATGAAATAAATTACACCTTCATCAAGAAAGCATGTTTGGCGGTGGTACTTTCTACCCAATAGTTGAGGCATTACATGTTGACCCACACAGTTAAGCTCATTGCAAAGATTGATCCGTTAAAGTACTTACTCATCAAGGCTGCTCTAACAGGGAGACTAGCCAAATGGGTAATGATCTTAAGTGAAATTGATATCCATTATGTGGATAGAAGAGCCATCAAAGGTAAAGTGATTGTTGATCAATTAGTTGAAGCTCCATTATCCGATGATCATCTAATGAACATTGAGTTTCTTGATGCAGAAATTCTTACTGTGACAACACAACCATGGAGGCTTTATTTTGATGGGTCATACACACAACGTGGGTCTGGTGCAAGCATTCTATTTGTCACACCTCAAGGACATACAAATACGAAGGTCCTATAAACTCATGTTTTCTTGCACAAATAATGTAGCTGAGTATGAGGCTTTGATTATTGGTATCAAAGTGGCGGTTGAATGGAATATCACAGAATTGCAAGTATATGGTAATTCACAACTAGTCATTTATCAAGTAAATGACGAATACCAGACAAAGGATGAAAAACTGATGCCATATAAGAAGATGATGATTTCAAAAAGTACTTTGTGGAAATCAAGTTTGAACAGATTCCAAGGGCAGAAAACAAAGCTGTAGATGCTATGGCGACAATTGCTTCTCTTTTATAGTTGCCAGAAAAGAAAGGTCATTATGAGTTTATGGTAGAACAAGTGTCTAAACTATAAAAGAAAGATCAACTGTCTACACATAAAGGGGATTTGTTCGACCAACCTATCAATAGTATCTGTTGGAATTGTAAAAATTTGATGTTTTTACATGTTGATCTTACTCATAAATTTCCTGATTTGGTCCTACCGTGTGCATATTTCACTCATATTTTGCCATATTGCCCCTTTGAATCCTATGAGTCATGCATTTTTTGCATTCTGGTTCTTATCGGCGTGAGGTGGCCGAGGTCTCCCCGACCCATGTTGCGTTTTCTGCTAACAAACGTCTATGTTGCCTATTGACAAGACGTTTTTGATGTCTTGGCGACTGGAATTTACTTACTAGCAGTTATCGGCGAGATATTCACATGGTTTTGGCGACTGAAATGATTCATATCAGCATAAGTTATACCGTCGATGAAAGGTCATAGCGAACGTGCTATGTCTTACCGATTTGCTCGTGTGGATCTACTTTGGCTAGAGTCATAGTATTTGGCAGAATGTCTTGGCGAGGTCTTCTTGTCTTGCCGACTGACAGTGGATAAATTTCTTATCGGTGTGAGTTATTGACTTTCAGAGGGAGGTCTTAGCGAACTCAGGGGTGTCTCATCGACTAGAAACTATAACATACACTTCGGTAAGACTTATGGGTTTTGATGTTAAGTCTTGGCAAGCCCGTCGGGTCTTGCCGACAAGGTCTAACGAATGGCTTTTGGAAAGAGTTTTGTGTTGTCTTGGCGAACGGATGTGAGCTCGGGGTCTTTCGGTATAACAATGTAATCTACGAGATGTCTCCCCGAGAGTGATAAGTTACATCGACATATATGGGACGGATGGACTCGTCGACAGGAGGAAACATGTGTCACGGCGACTCAGAGTGGATGAAGAATTTCAGTGAGACAAAGGGTAATCTCTATAGGGTCTCCCCGACATTGGATAGTTACGGCGACAGTGAATCAAACGATATGCGCATCTCGGTGAGAAGGACTCTTGTGTCTCAGCAACTAAAACAAATATAATAGTAAGGTGCTCTCGGTGTGACAAAGGGTTTTCGACATGATATCTCACCGATATCATAGGGTCACAGTGATACAAGTGATAAAGGTGTTTTCGGTGAGACATTGTGAAGGCTGTATGATATCTCCATGATTCAAATGGTCACGGCGATGAACAGGGGAGTGCGGGCATAGCGAATAGTGATATTTTGCCTTCAGCATACTTGCAGAATTTTCTTAGCGACTGGTTCACTGATGATTAATAAAATTCAAATGTTGTGGGCCAACATATGTGAAATTCTAAATACTATTGTAGGCTGACATGGATTTACCCATTTTCTACGGTGGCCGACATGAAATTTCATTTTGATTTATTTTCTAATGCTAGTGTATATATATGCACCCGGATTGTAATTGAACAGGAGGAGATCTTAGATCAGATACAGTAGATTAGGAATGGGCATAGTAGAATAAAGTTCTCATTCTGGAGACTATGTGCATGTTTTAAAATGGCGAATCCAATGAAAGTCAGCTGGTGTGGCAAGTTATTTCTGGTGTCAATTGTATGTTGAGTTTATTGAAAAGCATTGCTAAGTTGTCTCCAAGTTGATTCTTTGTGGTTGTTTAAATTGAAATAACAAGTTTATTCTCAGTTTTTCAATGCACATTCGTTGTATCTATGTGATTAATTGACTGTTTCTCTCAAGTAGAGATTAAATCCTTTTCGTTGATCACAATAATTAGGGAGATTTATCTGGATTATTAAAGTAGAGCTTAGTAGTCATAATTTTGCATTGTTTATACAAGTTATAAACATATCATATGCCATCAATTTGATTTTTGCCAGAATAAGTTTCCCACTTCTGTTTCATTTGACTCCGCATACCCAACAAGGCACTGGTCTCTGCAATTTCATCATTTGAATTCATTCAGTGTCTTTACATCTATTTATTAAGCATTTTAGGATTTAGATCAGAAGATTGCTATCAAGTTTGATTTCATTTGTTCACTTCCATTTGCCATTGTGGACAAGGCATTTCAGAAGGATAATCATAAGATAAGTCTGCTCAATTCAAAAGGTACACCCATCTAGGTTTAGCAGCACCTAAAGAGTAGAAGGTTGAGTTCTCTTGACCTTGTCTGTTACCCTGAAGCGTATCAAGAGATTGGTAGCCTCTTGAGGCATTCTGCCTGCATTTTTTAGAGCTAGCAAATTGGCGACTCTGCTAGGGATTACATCAGAAGATTTGGTTGAAGACCATCATATAGAGTCAGTGAAGAAAAGATTTATAATTTGAAGTTTCAGAAAAGGTGATTCCACTGGGAAAAAGATCAGAAAAATGATTTTCCTACTTTTGGAAAAGTAGGTGTCAACTTTGAAAGAATTTTGCAGCTGTTCAAACATGAGTGGAAGAGGATCTCAGTTCAGGGGAGGTCATGCTGGAGCTCCTCATGGTCAGCAATATATTCCATATTATTATACACAACACTATGGTCCGATGCACCAGCATCCGTACCCACCTAGCACCCCCCCTCATCAACACACAACAATGATCAGATAGTTTAATTTGGCAGGGATTCAATTATCCCCTTATCCAATGGATGGCAGTTGGAGAGGTCTTGTTCCAAAGTTTACAGGTTGTGATGCAATTACTGCTGAAGAGCATTTAAGAAGTTTCAATGCATTCATCCAAGATTTGGATGTGCCATATGAAGATTTACACATGAGGCTATTCATGATATCACTTGTTGAAGATGCTAGGGATTGGTTCAACAGCTTACCAACAGTCTCTATTGATTCTCTCCAAGGATTTCAAGATCAATTCCTTGAGCAATATGGGAATCCAAATGCACTAGATGCTGCTCTTCATGAATTAATGCACATTCAGAAAGATCAAAGTGATACAATTTATGATTTCAATTGGAGATTCAATAAGTTGCAGAATAAGATACCTCCTGGATCAAAGTTGCCAGATTCTGTAGCACTGAGTATTTATTTGAATGCATTTGATCCCAAGACAGGGTATGAGCTGAGAAATAGATTCCCAAGAGATTTGGCTGAAGCTCAGAAGATGGCACAGACAATTGAAAACAACAGGAGGGTTGCTGGTATAATCAGTAAAAGAGACAACCCGAGGCTTGCTCAACAAAGCAATAATTATCAGTGCAAGCAGGAGAACACATACAGGAACGAAAGGCCGAGGTTACATGATATACCTTACAATACAGACTGGAAGGACAACAAGCCTATAACAGCTAGGCCTAGAAATGAAGAAGCTCCTGATCCATTGACAAAGAAGGGAACCTATATGGTAAGTAACAATTATTTTTGTGAATTTTGTGATATGCCACATTCTCCAGACTATTGTGTGGTAGCTCAAAAGATGCAAGAAGAGGGAATGCTGATGGAAAACAATGGAGATGATCACAAGGTATATTTGACTTCAAATACTTTTCACCGTGTTGAGGAGGATGAAGGTGCTAGGCATCTTTCTTGCACAACTAATTGTCATAGTGAAAGCAGTGCATGTTGTGAGGAATCCAGTGAATATTCTGATGCTGATAATGAACCTGAGGATTTTGATCTATAGTCAAGGGATTCTTCTACCTCTTATGAAGATTAGGATGAAGTGGCAATGGGAGATGTTGATCCATCAGATAGTAAGTATACAATAACTCTGGCTGTAGTTGAAAGTTATGAAGATGCATTTGATCATGATGAGGTTTGTACATCTGAAAGTGATTTCCAAATTTTTTCAAACTCATTGTATAATGAAGAGTTAATTGAGGATCAGATGATTTTTTGCCAAGGTGTGTCAATGAGTGAGTTTCAAATATTTTCAAATTCACTTTATGAAAAGGAGGAAATAATTTTAGACAAGCAAAGTGATGGAATAAATAAATGCACTGATGATGTTTCTGATTTCCCATTCTCTGATGGTATTGGATTTCTGTTTGAGGATGACAAAAGTGAAGAGTATAATTATAGTGATGAACATATAGAGACTTGTTCACTTAGTTGTGAATAGATTGCATATTTGTTTACTTCTGAATACCAGGGATGTGCACATGATGATGGTCTTAAAGTTTTGTCTCCAGCTTACTTTTGTTTTGACAGTGAAAAATCTTTGTGTAAAGATTCTTATGATTCCCTATGTATTTCTTGGAATGATGGTGATACTTTTGGTGTTGATCAAAAGTCTGTTTCCATTCAGGATGAGGTATGTGATTTTGAAATTTCTAATTCATGTGAAGAAGACATTTGTTTGCATACCAAGGTGATAGAAGTCCAAATTTTATTGGTTCACATATGCATGATATGGAGGATATGAGTCATAATCCAGTGTTGTCTCTGAAAAGAGATACTGAAGGGGTGTAGAAGGTTTCAGGTTTGTTTGTTTCAGACAATGTTGGTTTGACAAAAATTTTTGTTTTTCAAGAGAAGCACTCTAAGGGTAAATTTTCAATGCAGCTGAATGAGTATTTTATAATACACAACAGTGAGAAAGATAGTGAGGAATTTTGCATTGAATATATGTATATTTTGTATGTTGGAGATAACAGAGATTTGTCTGATGATGAAGAATATAAATTGCAGAATGGTGTAAGGATTTTGGGCCAAGCTGAGCATAGTGATTCTCTAAAAACTTACAGTGACAGGAATGATTGCATGAATGTCTTCAGGAAGAATCTGATGAACTCAAGACAAAATCAGGTATTCAACAGGGGAAAGTATGGTTCGAGTTTTAGATCGCTCAGAACAGGTGGAGCAACACAGAGGATTAAGGGTTGCCAGTGCATGGACAACTCTTGCTGGTTCTTTTTAAAATTATTTTCCATGCACAGTTGTTTAGGGTTGAGGTTCACTTTCGTTTTGCATCCATTTCACCTCCATCTTGCATTCATTTTGCATTCATTCCTTCGTGCTTCATTTCCATTTTCATTCTGCTCAATGGCTCACCATTTTGTGTCTGGTCTGCTCACCCAAAGATTCTGGATCCTTGCAATGATCTCACTATCATTCATCCCTAGACGAAGCCACTGTTGGAACTGTAAAAATCTGATGTTTTTACATGTTGATCTTACTCATAAATTTCCTGATTTGGTCCTACCGTGTGCATATTTCACTCATATTTTTCCATATTTCCCCTTTGAATCCTATGAGTCATGCATTTTTTGCATTCTGGTTCTTATTGGCGTGAGGTGGCCGAGGTCTCCTTGACCCATGTTGCGTTTTCTGCTAACAAACTTCTATGTTGCCTATCGGAAAGACGTTTTTGATGTCTTGGCAACTGGAATTTACTTACTGGTAGTTATCGACGAGATATTCACATGGTTTCGGCGACTGAAATGATTCATATCGGCATAAGTTATACCGTTGATGAAAGGTCATAGCGAACGTGCTATGTCTTACCGATTTGCTTGTGTGGATCTGCTTCGGCCAGAGTCATAGTATTCGACAAAATGTCTTGGCGAGGTCTTCTTGTCTTGTCGACCGACGGTGGATAAATTTCTTATCGGTGTGAGTTACTGACTTTCAGAGGGAGGTCTTAACGAACTCAGGGGTGTCTCACCGACTGACAACTATAACATACACTTCAATAAGACTTATGGGTTTCGGTGTTAAGTCTTGGCGAGCCCGTCGGGTCTTGCCGACAAGGTCTAACGAATGGCTTTCGGAAAGAGTTTTGTGTTATCTTGGCGAACGGATGTGAGCTCGGGGTCTTTCGGTATAACAATGTAATCTACGAGATGTCTCCCTGAGAGCGATAAGTTATAGCGGCATATATGGGACGGATGGACTCGTCGGCAGGAGGAAACATGTGTCACGGTGACTTAGAGTGGATGAAGACTTTCGGTGAGACAAAGGGTAATCTCTATAGGGTCTCCCCGACATTGGATAGTTACGGCGATAGTGAATCAAATGATATGCGCATCTCGGTGAGAAGGACTCTTGTGTCTCAGCGATTGAAACAAATATAATAGTAAGGTGCTCTCAGTGTGACAAAGGGTTTTCGACATGATATCTCACCGATATCATAGTGTCACAGTGATACAAGTGATAAAGGTGTTTTCGGTGAGACATTGTGAAGGCTGTATGATATCTCCATGATTTGAATGGTCACGGTGATGAACAGGGGAGCGCGGGCAGAGTGAATAGTGATATTTTTCCTTCGGCATACTTGCAGAATTGTCTTAGCGACTGGTTCATTGATGATTAATAAAATTCAAATGTTGTGGGCCGACATATGTGAAATTCTAAATACTGTTGCAAGCTGACATGAATTTACCCATTTTCTACAGTGGCCAACATGAAATTTCATTTTGATTTATTTTCTAATGCTGGTGTATATATATGTAGCCAGATTGTAATTGAATAGGAGATCTTAGATCAGATACAGTAGATTAGGAATGGGCATAGTAGAATAAAGTTCTCATTCTGGAGACTATGTACATGTTTTAAAATGACGAATCCAATGAAAGTTAGCTGGTGTGGCAAGTTATTTCTGGGGTCAATTGTATGTTGAGTTTATTGAAAAGCATTGCTAAGTTGTCTCCAAGTTGATTCTTTGTGGTTGTTTAAATTGAAATAACAAGTTTATTCTCAGTTTATCAGTGCACATTTGTTGTATCTGTGTGATTAATTGACTGGTTCTCTCGAGTAGAGATTAAATCCTTTTCATTGATCACAATAATTAGGGAGATTCATCTGGATTATTAAAGTAGAGCTCAGTAGTCATAATTTTGCATTGTTTATACAAGTTATAAACAGATCATATGCCATCAATTTTATTTTTGCCAGAATAAGTTGCCCACTTCTATTTCATTTGACTCTGCATACCCAACAAGGCACTGGTCTCTGCAATTTCATCATTTGAATTCATTCAGTTTCTTTACATCTATTTATTAAGCATTTTACGATTTAGATCAGAAGATTGCTATCAAGTTTGATTTCATTTGTTCACTTCCATTTGCCATTGTGGACAAGGCATTTCAGAAGGATAATCATAAGATAAGTTTGCTCAATTCAAAAGGTACACCCGCCTAGGTTTAGCAACACCTAAAGAGTAGAAGGTTGAGTTCTCTTGACCTTGTCTGTTACCCTGAAGCGTATCAAGAGATTGGCAGCCTCTTGAGGCATTTTGCCCGCGTTTTTGAGAGCTAATAGTATCCATCTCAAAAATTTCTACACTTGAATCACCTAGTGCACGGTTCAATGGTTACCTTGATGAAAACTTGGCAAACAGGCATCTTGGTGACGGGAAAAATACAAAAAAAATCAGAAAAGGGAAAAATACAAAAAAAATCAGAAAAAAGAAAAATACAAAAAAATCATAAAGACTAAAAAAGTGCAATAAAAAAATGTAGTGAAAACTTGGAAATAGGCACTATTTGTGATTTAAATCAACTTTTCCATCTATTAGAGGCATGTCATGGTCATTCACTTTCACTATCATTTTTCGTCCATTATCGTATCATTGCAATGTGGTCATGTCCCACCCTAGCTTGGGGGAAAAATCCTGACCTCACTGGGGGCAATAAACTTCAAGCTTAACCAAATGGACAAACAAAAGTAAGACAAATGCAACAAAAATAATGATAAAAAACACAACCAAATGTTGAACATTCAATCACCATTAGAAATGCATCAAACATCCATATCACATCAAAATGCAAAAATAGGTCAAAAAATCGGTCAACCAATAAAAAACAGAGTCGTCTAGTCGAACTATATGGTCTCTGCGTGTATAACATAGGCAAGGATAATCTTTGATCAGCCCCTGAGGCCCCTAAGATAGGTCTTTAGGTTAGGTTTTTGGTCAAAATATCAGCAAATCACAAAAACATCAGAAAATAAAAAATAAATTCAAATCAAAATGGATGATCTAATTTGAATAATGGTTTGAAATACTTTAAGCAAATATTGGGTGGTTGTGCTTTATTATTTGTTATCATTTCTTTGGAGCAACTCGATGATGTATTGGACTAGAGAAGCTAGGAGGGAGAATGGTATTTTCTTTGTCTGCTGTTTGTGAGTTAATCATTATTATTATGTGAATTGTCACGAGACGTGCTCTACAAAGTATCACTGATGACATTCGGAATTCACATAGGAAAGTGATTGATTATTGTCTGTTTATGCAAGAAATGCTCAGGTCATCTCGGTTTAATTATACCTAAATGCTTGTGTTCACTTGTAATATCAAAAATCATGGAAGTAGTACTCAGGTCATCATGGTCTAAATTATACCATCGATGCTTGTACTCACTTTCAACATTTTTAAAGCTCTATGATGATACAAAGCACAATAAATGGACTGTTAAGATGCCAATGTTTGCATGTAGATTTTCATAATAAAATAGATTGCATTCATAATACTTTCACATCTGCAGAGTGATTGTTACATAAGCTGGTAAAGGATTCAAAAACAATAATAGCTTTTCTCATAATGGATTGAGTATACTTGACATTAACAAAAACATCATTATTATCATATAGTTGCATAATCATTTTTCATTGCATATATTAGAAAGCATTTAATTTATCATTTCATCATTCATACGTTTAAATCAAATAAATTGCATTGAACATATCATATTTTTCATATTACACATCATAAAATTGCATGAGAAAAACTATCAAAAACATCCATAATATCATGTGATTACATTTCCATATCGTACGTCAATTCATTATATCATACAATAAACACACCATTATATTCATTACATCATGTATTTCCATTTAAGATATATCACAAGAATAAAAGTGCACATATCTCATTTACATCGAACACCATATAGCATTAGAACATCATATCCATCATCATACATATAGGCACATTATCATATAATTTGGAACTATACATCATACTTCTATTTCATCAATGGAAATACTACATACATCATGCATCCATACATCATCATTATACACATCATAGATACAACATCATAAATCATAGCATATCATCATGATTATAAATTGCATCCATAATATCATAATATAAGGATCATCACATGGCATATAGAACATAAGAAATAAATTCATCCATCATAGAATCATATAGAACACATAATAGATCGATAAAGCCCACTGCATATCATATAGATCTCAAAATCATAGTGTCAAGTATACAATGGTGTCTAAAATAAAAAGAGATATATCATAAAAAATGGTTGTAGTCAGAGTGTACATCACATCTCAAAATACAACAAAAGGTACAATCATGAAACTATGTGTTGCTGGCTCCAGACGATGCAGTCATCTCAGGACCAGTCCCTCCACCACCAGATGTACCAGGATCTCTCGGGTCTCTCGGGAGAGGCTATGTCACACCTCTACTCACAGTCCTCGAATGGGACCTGCCAGATCAGGACTGTGCATAACTCACTCTCTGCTCTGAAGGAACGACATCATAGAATTTACCTCTGTAGTACTTTACCTCTCGACCAACATGGAAAACCTCTTGCATACAATCCGCTACAGTGGTACCATCCTCCAATATCTATAATCTCTCAGCTATAGCCTGAGCCTCCTCTGCAGTCCGTCTAGCGGCATCCATCTCGATTGTCAATGATGTAATATGAACCTGAGCCCCCTTTGCAATCCATCTAGCGGCATCCCTCTTGGCTATCAATGATGTAATCTGTGTCTGAGCCGCAACCAACTGAGCCTATACCTAAGATAGAGCCTGTGCATGTGACTGAGCCTGGGCCTACATCTGAGCCTATGTCTGCATTAATAAACCTTGAGCCTGAACTAGTTGACCCTATAAGGTCTGAACCTACACCTATAGGCATGCAATCTGTGTCTACTGCTGATGAGAAGGTACCATGATCCGCACATGCTGCTATGTAGGATCTACCACTACTTGCCTCTTACAAGGCACCGTATACTCCTATACATCTATGGCTAGACCTGATCTACCTACACCTGACCAACTGGCCACACCTAGTCCTCCACCTCCATGCCCCTCATCATCATCACTGCTATCCTCATCCTCACTACTATCCTCCTCATCACCACTATCCTCGACATCCTCCACCTCCTCCTCACCAACCTCCTCTCTCCTCCATCGGTGACTGTGTGCAACAACAACCTCCTCCTTGGCAGGTAGTGGTACTGGCTCATCATGAATGGTAATACGTGGAAATGGATGAAGAAACAAATACTCTGCATAATCAGTTGAAACAGGTGGCTCAACAATATCAAGTCGGATCTCCCAAACTAAAGGCGATAGAGCCTGGAACTCCTGAACAATGACATCATATGAAAGGCTGGGCCTCCAGTCTGTAGAATCTACCTGTCGACGAGCATAATGGGAAACACCCTGGGGCATGCCCTAAAAAATGCCATACTGTCTAAGCACTCGTCTGAGCAAAAATATCTCCAACACCCAATGTATCCACCCAATCAGAATCATTGACTGGAAAAGGAAAGGAAACTGTACATCATCATCATCTCACTGCTCACAATCTAAGTAAGGCCTCCATGTCACAACCTCTATATCATCCAATACTCTCCTCCAGTGATCCAACTTACCCAGTCTGGGCTGAGTAAGTCAACTTGCATATCTATGTACATATGGCCGCATGGCGGGTCTCTGTCTAACCATCACTGGATGCATAACAACAATATGCTCCCGCGCCCACACCTATAGAAGAGTGATTCCTGAAGACAAACTACGACCTCCAGTGTAAACAACCAAATGCAAATCATGATACAGATGGGTAAGCATACACATGCCCCAAGCATATCTCGTCTCGTGCACAATCATGCTCTCCAACACATGACCCTAATCAACATAAATTCCCTTTGACCTGTGACCAGGACAAAGGAACCCTCTAATGAAATTAGCTAGAACTGTCATAAAAGTGGCATAAGCATCCACCATATTGCGTCACAGAATCCACTATCCAAAAATAGGATCATCCTGAAATACTCCACAGAGGGCATCGGTCCCGCCTTGCTATGATGAATCATACACTACAATGTCAGCAACAATAGGTATCCTCAAAATACGCCAGACATCCTCAGGGGTGACTGTCATCTCGCCAGTAGGTAGGTAGAAAGAATTATGCTCACTATGCCACCTCTCTGCTAGGGCTGTCAGGAGACCCCGATTAATCCTAATTTGGGGCATATCTAATAAGGAGGACAAACCAAAATGTGTAGTAATTGCTGTCTCGGGCTGTGCTAGTTGTGGTATCAAATCAAATGTCTGGGAAAACCGCTTTCAAATCTAAAGGTTTGTTAAAGCCTCCTATCATCACAAAATATTCAAAGTCAGTACTTTTTGTCAAATCATCAAACATCAATTATCCTATCAAATCTAATTAGCTCTTGGTGATACTTTTGATTAAATCTCATGAGAAAACATCATTTAACCTCACCTATCATGAGGTCAATCATCAAACATCATTGAATCTCACCTATTATGAGGTCAATTAATCAAATCAACCTCGCTTATCATGAGGTATATCAAACAAACTATAATTATTTCTCGCCTATCATGAGGATAATTATCATCAATCAAACATCAGACCTCGCCTATCATGAGGTTGAACATCATCTACTTGATTACGATCATCAATCATATCAAACCAACGGCTGACACAATCAAAATCGACAAAATCAAGGATAAATTTGACAAACTACATCATTCTGACTTGGATGCGCTAAAATAGTGTTTCTAGGCGCCACAATATCAGAAGTGCCATTAAAATACCTTGAAGCGCTCATTTATCAAAAGCACTATTTCAAGACATCAAAGCACCATTTCTGTAAATGCGCTATTCTATGAGGTCAAAGCGCTAATCTAATGGGTCAATGCGCTAAACTAGTCAAAGGGCTAAAACATAAATCAAAAGCACTAAAACAATTATCCCAGGTGCTAAAACTTTGAAAGTGCTAAATTAAACCACCTAAGCGCTACAAAATCTAGGCTAAGTGCTACTTCATTAAAAGCGCTAGAACAACATCCTAAGCGCTACATCAGCCCTTAAAAGCGCTAAAAGAAACAAAAATTTTAAAATCCAAAAAATGGTACAAAAAATGAGAAAACACGTAAAACAAGGAGGTTAATGGGTACATACTGGAGGTTCGGAGGCGGTTGGGCGGTTGTGTCGTCGCACGCGCTCAAATCTGTGAGTGTGGTACGAGATTGGCATCTTGCTCCAAATCACTCTCTCACAAATTTTTCAAACTCAAATGCACAAATGAGTTTAAAATCACCTTTTTGAACCTTTTATAGGTTAATTAGGTGGCATTTTGTGGGATTTATTATTTTTTTCCAATGGGAGATTAAATCAAATTCATCATAGGGGAAAATTTCTACATTCTTTATCGGGAGATAAATTATTTTAACATCAAATCTTCATCAAATCATCAGATAATCATAAAAATTTGAAAAATTCCAAAAAAGTCATAAAAATCAAAAAATTCATCAATTTATCTCCCGAGGGGGCATATATTCATCATCACCTGAAAATCCATGTTAGGGGCATACTGAATTTTTTTTCGTCAGTACTAGCAACAACAAAATTTTCTTTGAAGCAATGCGTAAACACGTCACTTCAAAGAGGGGCAAAATGTATACACCTAAAAATGGTTTGGATAATCTAATTAATTAAATGTTATTTATTTGATTAATTAACCTTTAATTCTTCTACTATTAAATAAATAGATATATTTATTTATATAGTTCATCTTCTAAATTCTTCAATCTTTATTCTTTTATTTCATCTTAATTCAATAAACGAATTTCAATTTGTTTTATTTAATTATTATTATCAAATTCTTCTACTATTAAATAAATAGAAATATTTATTTAGTTTACATCTATATTGTTTTGATTATTCTATCTTAATTAAATAATCAAACTTCAATAGTTTTTATTTAATTATCATTTATCTCTTTTATTAAATAAACAATATAAAAAAAAAACATTTGTTTATTAATAATTGTTATTTCTTCCTAAATTTGAATAAATCTAAATATTCAAATATATTCATATTTCTACAACTCATCATATTTTTCCTACCAAATTAGATATAAAACATCTAATTTAATTCAACTGACATTCACGGGAAAGCTGTGGAGACAAATTGGAGACAAACTTGCAGGAAATCCTCTTCAATCTGTTTCCTTTGATTCTTCCAATCCTCTAGCAAGATGTTTTTTCTGGGGAGGAACAATCCCCATGATCATCTCAAGCTTCTTCATCTCTCACCATTGAATCCTCTAGATCAAATGAAGACCTTTGTTGTGCTGCCACATCACATCATGCTGCCGTGAATCTATATATACAACTTTTCTCCACAGGAAATGGATCCCAACTTTGTGCAAACAACTTACTCTACAAGAATATCAATCAAGCAGTCAAGCATCTTAGCAATAGCACTATCATTTAGCAATAGCAATCATAGTATAGAATCAATATCATAGCTGCATCGTAGATCACTGTAGTTTCCTTTTTATCATATTCATGTTAGCATAGATTACAATAGCTTCATCATATCATCTTGAAATCACCATACAAGATTAGATTATTGCATTTAGCAACATCCCATTCTCTAGATTGGCATTTTAACAATCAGAATGCTTACCAAATCTAAGAGTCCCGTGACTTAATAAATCTTTAGAGATAGAGAACAATATGACGCTTTTAGTAGATTCTTAATTTAAATTAGTTTAATTGCTTTTGAATCTTTGATAAAATTTCTTATTAAGAAGCGTTTTTTAGTTATTTTATTCATTACTTATTCCAAACTTACACTAATATTTTAAGGAGATAAAGGGATCCCTTATTCTAAGGAATACACCTAACACAAGGCTAACTATCCTTGTATCCCAAGTGTAAGGGCAAAGGTGAGCCGAAATGGATGATACAACTTGATCCTTGTTTGTTGAATTATGATTGCACAACATTATTTTTGTGCCCCCATGCATGCTAATGAGTATCTAGAGATACTAAAACTACCATATAACAAGGATAAAAAAAATCATAGCTATTAGTATACTATCATATTGCAGGTGTCTTTACAAGGATCCAAATCTTCTAGCTTCTTTAAAGTACATCATTGATTAGTGGAATGACCAAATAATCTATGATATGCACAAAAGGATGAATTTTTATTCTTGCGTTGAACATCTCTCCTTTCTTGCATAGGAGGTAATGTAATGAATCCCAATTGTAAAAGTGTGCATAAGGTACATTTAGTGTTGCACAAAGGATGCAGAGTGGGGGGGAAACCCTTTTTGTTATGACCATGAGGTTTACTTGATTTAAAGGATGGAGTAAATGTTGTATGTAAAGTTGGAGGTCCTTGATAACCAATACCTTTTATATCATCAAATGGTACTTGTTCCAACAAAGTGTGAATTTCATGTTCATTATTTTAATCACAACCTTGTTTAGCAAAAATCTTAAAACCTTGACTGTAGCATTGTAATGGGTGTATTAGTCACTTTGTTTTCCTAGGATGGATGATTGTTTATAGGCTCATCTTGGTTGACATTGGCAAGGTTTCTCATGCATGATGGGCGAGGTATAAATTTTAAAGTACTCTCTTTATGAGAGGAGGAAAAAATATCTTATGCAGGTACTATAGGTCTTTTTGATTGGTAAGGATTGTGACTAGGCACTCCCAAATAAAGGAAAATGTTACTTTTAAGAGTAGGTAATGCATTTTGTGTGGGATTTTTAATTATTTCTTCATCTTGTGCCAATATAGCGTCACTTGGAAGATATGCATTGGGAGACAAAAAAATGATCTTCATCAGTTGTAGGTGAAGCATTACCAAAGACATAGCTTCAAACATCAATCAAATATTTCAAAGAGGAAATCATTTTTCCAAAACATTCAACCATTATGATGATGTATAGCAAGAAAGCTCACTGAAAATTGACTATTTAAAACACAACAAAAATATAGATGAAAGCAAATTTAGATAGGAGACCTTGAGAGGTTATTGTCATAGAAATATGAGAAAAAATGGGCTGGTCTAGGGCATGGTATGTCCTAGACCAATGAATTAATTTTTGAAAGTTCAAAAACTGAACATGCAGTGTAGTGTCTAAAGATTTTGTTCTATGACTGTGCAAGTTTGAAAGTGAATAATTTTCTAGAAATGTGTAGATTTGTGATTTTGCAATGTGGAATGTAACTATGCAAGAAATTTTCAAAATTCCCAATCAATAAATGCAATTCAAAATACAATTTTCAGATGATAAAGTACATAAATCTATTGTTCCTAACCTATGAAATCTAGAAATTGAAACCTTTCTTTCTCGTTGACACAAAAACTATAATTTTTCACTTTTTCACTATATGCAAAAGCCAAGAATGAATGCTTAAAACACTTTCAATTTTGATTTTAGATAGGATATGACCTAATACAGATTTGTGAATGTAATTATGATGTAGATCTTGCCTATAACAATTGAAATTGAACTTGATTTGAATTTTGAATACAAAATTCTATGCAATTTTTGATTTTTTCAAAGCCTTTTATGAAAATGATGAATTCCTAAATGATGAATTCAACACAACTTAAATTTAAACTCAAAACTAAATGATATGCTTCAGATTTTAGAAGATTTAAAGTGTAAAATTAGTCAAGTTCACCAAAATTTTTGGTTAGGAAAAAAGGGCATAAGCAACATTCTTCCCAACAATTGTGGTGATTAAAATTGATCTCAAAATCCACTTGGCTACAAACCCCTTAAGGAAGAGCCAAAATGGTGGATCATGGTTTTAATCACATTTTGGGAGTTTTTTAATTTTGGAGGTGGTGGGGATGCTTGGATAGTTTGATTTTTGATGTGATGCAACAATGTAACTAGGTCTATATGAATATGTAGCGAACTGTTACTAATTTTGAGAAACTAGTTGTGACAATATAGAAATTGATTGTAGAAATATAGAGGGTAGACATAGTGGTACCTATCTTTCAAATTTGGGGAAAAATTAGCTAGTCTAGGGCATGGGTCATCTTAGACTTGGCATGTCCTTTTTGAGATATGATTTCACATGCCTGAGATCCCTTATTTGTAGCTTCTATTCCTTTGAAGTTGTTGTTGGGTCTTCGTCTATTGATGAGAAAATATACATTTTGTGGCTTGACAACATGTAGGGTTTGAGTGCAAGAATGGTCAAATAGCCTTCAATTTCCCTCCAATTCTCCTTAGATCTGCAACATACACAAAAAAATAGAGGATAAGGGTTGTGCCATATAGGGGATTCCCTAAGTCAAACACCCATGTTGGTATTCCTACTTAGATCTAATCTCTTTGATGGACTAAACTCATGCTCATCACCTTCAAGGACCAATTGTTGCTTGATTTTATTTTATTTGATGACCTACAAGTGTTAGTGCTCACAAAAAAAATGCATGTAAAATATGAACAAAACTTACATAACATATGCCATGACGCTTCAATGGTGAAATGTTGCAATAACCTTCATAATTCTACTCTTGATTGCTCTTGAATTATTTTTGGAAGTATATTAGTCAATAGTTTTACCTCTTTAATTTCTCAAATTATTTAAAATTATGAAAAGACTATATATTTATATGCACTTGTGACACATTTAAAAATTTGGATCACATATAATTAGGGCTAGTTTACATTTGAAATGACGCATATAATGCAAAGGATTGTGCATTTGAAAATCAAGTCGTATTTGATTTGGTAAAATGGCACATTTGAAATATGGGGTCACATATGAATCTATTTTGGTGCATTTGATTATAGAGCTAGTGGATTTAGGCTTTTTTCCTAATTTTTGATAGATTGACATTATGTGTGCTATATTTGCAAGATGTATTAGAGTCAATTATGTTGATGGAGTGGCATCCTATGGTGTTGTATCAAATTGATAGTTTGGGAGAGTTGGATAGGCCATTTCTAGCAACAGTCGACTTGTGACATATCACATATATGCTAGAGATTGGAGAACATAGGGCAATGATGACAACCCTCGTGGATAGATGGCATAGAAAGAGGTTTTATTTCATTTTACCTATTGGAGAGGCCACCATTACCTTGGAGGATTTTTGGAGGATCTTGAGGATCCCCATTCATGGTGCTAAGGTGAGTTATGAGACTAACATTGTCGAGGAGGCACTAGAGAGGGTCTTCCTCGATGATGATCTCGGTATTGAGGATGGTGAGATGAATTTGAGAGATATGGGGAGGGTTGGTGATCTCCCACTTGTGCTAACTAGTTTTATTAACATTATGCTCATCCATGATCAACGATCTCGAGGGTTTTCTATTGGATGGGGTCACGTCCTAGAGAGGATGCTTTTAAATGGAGTTGTAATTGCATGGGGTTCATGTGTTCTAACCCATTTGTATAATGATATGCACTAGGTAGTATACAAATATGGTTCCAAACTATCTTATAGGGTGACCTTGCTCCATGTTTGGGCATGGGAGCACATCACAACTAATCTTCCTCTGGAATATAGACCTTGAAAAAGTGGATTTTGTTATTTTTATGTATATGATGCTACATTGACACATCGTCATTTGGGTGATTTGGATTACTAGTGGAGATGTATTGATCAAATGGACCAATTTATTTGGATTTTGTGGATCCTATGTGAGGCTTGGGATGAAGATGCGAGGCACTTGATACACTACAAACAACCTAGACGGCTAATTGGGTGCACTCCACATTTTACTGAGAGATACTTGCTTAAGCGAGTCAAGCATTAGTTTGGAGAGATAAAGGATACACTAGTTGACTTGGCCATGTTTTCTCACACATAGTGAGAGATTGGTGATTGGAGGGATATGATAGTCACAAAGACAACTATGGGGGTGTTTGAGTCACTAACACCTGTTCAGTGGGTATGGAAATAATTAAAAACTATTTTCCTATGAAAATTTCTTCATTCAAATAAATGTTAAGAATATTTAAAATATTTCTATTAATATCTATTAAAATTTATATAAAACTAGTATATCAAGAATAAACAAATTATAATAGAAAATAACATAAAAAAATTTAAGATTTAATGATTTTTTTATTGTGAAATATAATTAAAAAATAGATTACAATATACATTATGAACTAATATTCATTTATTATGATCATCCCCATGCAAAATCAAACATTATACAATTAATAAATATCAAAGTATATGTGATTTGTCTATTTGCCAATGCAATGGTAGGCCACCGCCATTTAAGACTTTAAGTCTTGGTTTGGTTTGCAAAGGTCACTTTTGAAGAAGAATGAAGAATTCCATGGTCAATGGGAAAGTCGAAGGTGGAGATGAATTCCCTTCGGCTTCGAATGGATGAACACCCACAAAATGACTATTATTTTGGTATTTGCTATCTAGGATCTCTTACCAAACTTATGGCACAAAGGACGACTGGTACTATAATTGGATTGAATTCTATGAATTTGACTAATACCATAATTAGAACAAATTCAGAATTTTTTCATCTTCTCATTATGATTATATTCAAATACGAACATTGAAAACAAAAATTATAGAATTAAATAAAGTGTTCAATGCTGGTGGCATGTGAATAAAATGGAAAAGGGTAAAGATACAAATTAGACATAATTGATATTCAATTAGTTGTAAAGATGACTGATACCATAATTGAGCGAATTAAATGAATTTGACTCGTACCATTGGAACAAATTCTATGAATTTGACTCATACCATTGGAACGAATTCTATGAATCTGACTCATATCATTGGAACGGATTCTATGAATCTGACTCATATCATAATTGGAACGAATTCAAATACGAAATTCTTTCATCTTCTCATCATGATTATATTCAAATACGAACATGAAAACAAAAATTATAGAATTAAATAAAGTGTTCAATGTTGGTGGCATGTGAATAAAATGAAAAAAGGTAAAACTTTGAGTGATTAGTTATAGCCTCTTGGTAAGGACACAAATTAGACATAATTGATATTCTATTAGTTGTAAAGATGATTGATACCATAATTGGAATGAGTTCTATGAATCTAACTCATACCATAATTGGAATGCATTCTATGAATCAAACTCATATCATAATTGGAATGAATTCTATGAATCTTCTTCCATCTTCTCATCATGATTATATTCAAATACAACATTGAAAACAAAAATTATAGAATTGAATAAATTCTTCAATGGTGGTGACATGTGAATAAAATCATAATTGGAATGAATTCTATGAATCTTCAAAGCATATGAAAAGAGAGTGGGATACAAAATTATTCCATCTTCTCATCATGATTATATTCAAACATGAACATTGAGAACAAAATTATAAAATTAAAGTCTTCAATGGTGGTGGCATGTGAATAAAATGGAAAAGGGTAAAACTTTGAATGATTAGTTACAAAATGTTGGTAAAGAGACAAATTACATATAATTGATATTTTATTAGCTGTATTATATTCAAATTTTTATGATTAAATTTTATGTGTCTATAAGAATGATCACAATAAATGATAATTAACTCTAACATATATTGATTGTCATATTTAATATAAAGTTGGATTACATTCTTTCTTAAAAATTCATGTTCTATAACTTTCTAAACTTTTTTTAATTATATTTTACAATTTAAAATTTATTAAAGGTTAAATATTTTGATGGGGTTTTGTATTATATTCTAGCTAATTTTGGTACTCTAGTTTTATATACAAATTAATAGATATCTATCATATGTAAGAATTTATTTAAAGAAAGATATTTATATAAGAAATTAATTTTAATATTATGTAAATCTATAGAAAAATAATGGCTTATTCATATATATTGGATGCATATTTAGAATAGATGGAGTTAGAAACCAATTATAGGTGACTTGTTGTATATAGAGTGAATTCATTTGATGTTACATATGAAGTTAAAAACTAATATTTTTATAATAAATTTTCTTCACTTTTATAGATAGGATGATGTATGTGAATTCTAAGGCCAACCACACAAAGTAAATCCTCAAACATGGCCCCTAGTTTGTCTATGCATATTTTCTTATTTTCACACCCTAGATGTATGAGAATTTTTCATCTTAGAGGAGAGAGTTCTCTATGTCTTTCAGGTTGGGTGAAGTTTCCTAGGTTTCCTTTTCCATATTAGAATTTCCTACCAAAAATAGTAGACTCACTAGGCAATTCCATTTATGTTGAGGTAGATAAATATTTCTAAGCTTGTTCATAAAAGTGTGTTTGTGTCGAGATTGATATTTCCAAGGACTTGAAGGAGACTATTGACATATATATTAGCCATATGAGACACACACAACATGTTATTTACCTCAAATTTCCTAACACATGTTTTAAGTATCAATCTTTTGATCATAAGTTCAAAGAATTCCCCATTGTTGCTCCTCACAATAAGCCCACTTGTCCCAACATAGAAGAGGTGTGATCAATGCCCATGAATCATAAAGATGATCATAATGTTGGGAATTGTAATATGCCACCCAAAACCCCAACCAATAATGGAGGCCAACCACCTAAATCTCAATTCAATAATACTTTAAACCCTTAGGAATCAAGGAAAACTATTATTCCCTCACATGGTGAATCATCTAATGAGGTGAATAATTCTAGGTTATCTAGAATGTAAATTTTAGCTTATGTATCATCTTCTCAGATAGAAGGTTATTTTTCATTCCCCAACCTCTCCCTTAATTCCCAACATTGTTATCAAAGTCCATCTAGACATTTGGAAGGAGATGAGTGCATTCTAGATAAAAGAAGACATGGTCCACTAGTAATTCAATTGGGTAGTTTGAGCACTTCTTTATTCAATTAATTCTTGCAAAAAAACTATAATTTTCTTAACAATTTGGATACCAAGGATATAAATTGACTCTTATCAATGAAGTTTTTCTCATGAAAATTTCAAGGTTTGAAAAACCTATTAAGAAAATATTCTATGCAATATTCTTGTTAAAGGTTTCTAGTTTAGAAATTATCTATTTGTAAGATGTTGACTTTTTAGTTTCATGTTTTCTATTTCCTATCATTTAATTTAGCCAATGAGTCATTTTTTTGTAGCAATCATGATGTGGGTCACGGTCGTGTTGTAATCATTCTCTCCCCTAAATGGAAATCACATATAGCCAACCAAGGATGTGACCCTACCAAAAAAACTCTATGGGCCATTTTATGTTGAAGTTGCAAAATCAACTCCACAAAACACTGAAATCACCTGCAAGAAAATATCCTATCACAAAAGAGGATATCAAAGGCACAATAGTTATCAACAACCAAAGAATGGATTGATGAAAAAAACCTGAATAATTAATTACAATTACAAATTAATCCTTATTAAAGGAGGTAAAATCCATAGAAGTGAAACCCTAGGAGAGGATTAAATTAGCCTATGACAAGTGTCACAATCCTATACAATGAGATAACATAAGCTAATTTAAAAATGTAAAAAATAAAATCATTTTTAGATTAAGTGAGTAAAGAAAAGGAGACCTAATTAATTAATCAATATAAATGAATTAACTATGTGATTAACCTATTAATCTAACACCCCCCCTCAAGATGAACTTAGGGAGAAGCTAAAAACTAAAGAAGAATGCATGAAAATAAAAGATGGGTCCCAACAACTAGGCTTGATGAGGCACCCATGTAAAAACTAAAATCTCTAAAAAGAAAAGAAAAGGAGAAAACCTCATGGGATAAACTCCTCTCCAAAAAGAGATGAAAGCATGCATGAAAAAAACATGAAGGAAGGAAGGCCTCATGAAGACCCCCTAAGGAAAACATCCTTCACCCCAAGCATCAATCACAACTAAAGATAATGAGGCAATGCTAAAGGTTTCGTGAAGATGTTTGCAACCTTCTCCTCTATAGGAATGTACTCCAAGATGAGAAAGCCATCCTGAATCATCTGTCAAATGAATTGCATGTGGATATCAATTTGTTTTTTCCTCTAATGCTCCAATAGGTTACATGAAATGTGAATGGCACTTTGATTTTCGTACCAAAGAATAGTAAGATTATCAGGATGAAAATCGAACTCAATCATCAACTGACAAAGCCATAAAACCTCTTGGCTAGCTAAAATTGTTCCTTGGTACTCAACCTTTGTAGATGATAAATCAATAGTATATTGCTTCTTTCAAGACCATGCAATGGGACCAAAACCAAGGTAGAACAAAAATCCAGAAGTAGACTTCCTATAATTGACATCACTAGCCCAATTTGAGTTAGTCAAGCCAACAATCTGAGAAGCTCCTAATGTATAGTGAATGCCATAATGAGATGTTCCCTAAATATACCTTAAAATGTGTTTGGCAACTTTCCAATGGCTCTCATGTGGATCATGTGAGAACTGATATACAAGACCAACTACAAAAGAAAGATCATGATAAGTACAAAAAACTGCCAACCAACTACCTATATAATGTAGCATCTATTGAAGGAGTAGTACAAGTGGAAGACAATTATACAACACCTGACTAAAATGGTGTGGGGGTAGGCTTGCAATCAAGCATGCCAAATATTTGAAGCATGTCAATAGCATACTTCTATTGATATATGAAAATCACATCTAAAGACTAAATAACTTGTAAACCAATAAAATAGTGCAGAAGGTTGAGATCTATCATCTCAAACTACTCCATCAAAGCTCACCGAACACTTTGAATCATTGAGGATGAGCTACCCATAAGAACCAAATCATCTACATATATCACTAAAATTAAAAGATCACCCTGCTATCTTTGAATATACACTATGGGATCACAATGACATTGTGTGAAGCCAAAGGAAAGCAAAAAATAGTCCATCTTCTCATACCAAGCCCAAGGGGCTTGTTTGAGACCATGTAAAGAATGATGAAGATTTCAAACTAGTGAAGAGTCTTGCACAAACCCATGAGGTTGATCCATATAAATCTCCTCATGAAGGTCATCATGTAGGAAGGCACTCTTCACATCCATATGGTAAATTGTCCATCCCTGTGAAGTTACAAGAGAAAGTACAAGGTTAATAGAATCCATACTAGAAATAGGAGAAAAGGTATCATAATAATCAATACTCTCAACCGAATAAAACTCATTTTCAACAATATGAGCCTTATACTTATCAATGAAACCATTTGTATCATATTTGGTATGGTACACCCACTTGCATCGAACCAACTTTATCCCTTAGGAAGAGGAACTAGATCTCAAGTATTATTCTTCATCGGTGAAGAATACTCCTCCTCCATGGCCCTATCCCACTCAAGAGTACATGTCCCATCTAAAAACTTTTGAGGATCATCTAAAATGGCATGACTCAAAAGACTAGAACTAGATGTCTTTGAACGAGTACAACAACAATTTGAAGGATAACCTACCAAAGATCTAGCTGCAACAAGAGTATTGTGAGCCCAATTGGGTAAAGGATGAATATTTGGAGGTGGTGGTGAAGGTGGATCATCATCATACTCAAGAGATAAGGAATCCTCAAGAGATGAAGTGGGAGGATTAGGTAGTGAGGGAGAATCTAGTGATGAAGAATCCATCGGAGGAAAGTGCTCATCAAACTGGACATCTTGTCGAAATAAGGCCTCTCCGAAATCAAGATCAAACAACCTTTATGCCTTAACATCCTCATAGTAGCCAATAAATATGAGTGGTCAGCTTTTCCTCTTCATGGATTTTCACCGAGCATTTGGAATGTATGCCCAAGCCTAACTACTAAAACTCTCAATGAAGATACATCACGCTTGACATGGGTCCATGATGGAGGGGCATCCAGGGTGTAAGAGTAATCTTGCATCACCAAAAATATTTAAATTTTGATGTGACTGGGTTTGGAATAAATTTTTATGCCAGATTTTGATTTTTTACTTTTCCAAAAACAAAAATTTAATAAAGGGGAAAATTTTGATTGCAAAGGTTGAATTGGAAAACATGTTGGAAATGTAAATTTTGATGTTTAATTGGAAAAAATCAATTTGGGTGTGGGATTTTATTGGGGGTTATGAAGTGTTGTAGATTATATAATTTTCATTATTAGTTTCAAGAATGTGTGGGACACCCATGGTGCGCATGCTAGGAAAATTTTGAAAATGTGCACTAAATTGTGAAGGTAGTGAATTAATGTGATGGCTAGTGGAGACCTGTCATCCTAAAAGAAGTGCAAACATGCATCAGAGAGTTACACATTTTGCAATTTTTTGAAATTTAATTGATTTCCAGGTTGGGCATGGAAAAGGGGGAGTTTCGAAGTTTCCAGGAGATAGTGGTTGCAAGGAGGGATTTTTGGACAATGTTGTTGGGAATCTTACTTTTCCAAAATTTGGAGTTGCTGGAGTGAGGCATAGATTTTCCTAGAGGATGATTGCAAACATTGTGGTTGTTGTTTGGGAGGTGTGTTGTAGTATAAAATGGATTTTGGAATCCATTGTTGAAGAACAAAAAAAATTGTGATTGAAGAGTGTCAATTTGAGAGTTAAGTTCACAATGTAGAAATGTGTTTTGAAGGATAAGGACCTATAGTTTGTTGTGGATGTTGTTTGTTGTCACATAGAAGAATTATATCTATTTTGGTAATGATTTTCTTCAACGTATATGGCTACAATTTTTTTTTGAGTGTGTAGGCAGAAGCACTGATGTGAGGCAGTTAACACCAGAACCTACGTGTGGAGAATGAAGTTAGAGGATTACAGTCTGTAGAAAAATTTCTGAGCATGAGGGATTCTATACCTAAGAGGTTGAAGATTAAGAGTGTGTGGAAATTGTTTGAAGAAATTCCAAAGAAGAAAGGTAAACAAAATTTTGTAGTTGTGTATGCACATGAACGGGAAGGAGAAAATCTTGTAGAAGTATGCTTTGAGGAAGGCATAGAGAAAGAAGAGAAAAGTGCGAAATAGGTTGAGAGGAAAAAATAAGGCACAAAAATTGAAGAAAACATGATGTTGCAGTGGTAGATGAGTGTCCTTTGGAGGACTTAAAAGTATTGAAAAATGAAATTGCAGCTGAGAGTGAAGGTGAAGAAGATATGGTAGCAGACAGTGGTGAGGAAAATTTTATAGAGAAATAGGTAATGCATAATATTTTTCATTTTTATAATGAAGATAAAAGTGGATTTGGTGTAGATGAAAATATTACAGAAAATAGTGAGAAGAAAGATGTTGCAGTGACACTAGAGGAATATGTGAAAATAGAGGTAATGACTTATATTTCTGAATTTATGAATATGAAAATAGAGATGATTTGTATGATAAGATGAAAGATGTAGTGAGTGTAGAAGGAGAAAAAGAGATGGTACAAATAGATTTTGTTATTATTGATTTGCATGCAGGGAAAAATTTGAATGATGTTGCAAATTGGTGTGTGGATAGTGTGTATTTGCTTGTAGAAGCTATAGAGGATGTTGCAGGTGAAATTTGGTAGAGGTGGATGGTCAGTGGTGGGTCAAATCCCACGAGAGTAGAGAGGATAACATATGGTATTAGGAGGAGGAGGATGGTACATGGTGGCTACAAGTACATGAGAGGAAGGAATAATAGAATGCATGATTGTTGGAGGATGGTGAATGTTCTAGCAAGATGCTAGAAGAGGAGAAAGAAGAAATTATTAGAGGTACCAATTTCAGAGATGGAGTTTGTTGAGGATTGCTTGCAATCTGAAAGGGTGGTACTACCACTCAACTCCATTTTATGAATCCATATTCATAAAAAAAATTCAACCTTGGGTGTTTGATGTAGGAGCATCCATGATGTAAGAGCAATCTTGCATCACCAAAAAGATTTA
>VDFB02358532.1:0-14656 GCA_007258455.2 Sequoia sempervirens | reverse complement strand
ATTTTTAGGTTTTGAACCCATTTAATTTGTTTTTTTCCCAAACAATGCCCATTTTGGCTTGTTTTCATCACCGTAAGCCTAATTTCGCATCTCATGGGTTGTTTTATGCTCTTGAATCATCATTGAATCCTTTTCACAAGCTCGACGAATTTTTGCAATTTTCGCCTGATCTCTCAAGGGGGCAGTATAGTAGTGTAATTCTTCCACTGGGGCAGCAGTGGGGCATCAAAAAAATTATAATTTTTTTGAATTTTGATCATGGCAATATTATTCTTTGAATCGACGCAACAAGTGCTTCGCTTGAAAGAGGGGCAAAATAGAGACACTGAAAAAGTCCTAATTGATATTATGCATTTGATTCCAATCAACTAACATCGTTTCTTCTAAAATCACTTGAAATTGATCACTTAATTGAATAATCAACATTATTTAATTAAAATCAACAAATTCAACTATTAATCAAATAATTAAATTTATTAATTAATTCACCCTTCTTCTAACTAATTATTAATATTATTTAATTAAATCAAATCATTTAATTAAATGCTCTCTTAATCCTCTCATTTAATTAAAAATCAATCAAATCAAATATGACATCTCCTAATTCACTCCAATTAAATAATCCTAAATCAGCTTTCTAATCATCATTATCAAATCCCCCAGCTTTTAACTCATCAAGAGTTAAATCAACCATGGTCAACTAATCAGGTTGCACATAAAATCAATTACTTCTATTTATCTAATTACATCAATTATCCTCACAAAGGCATATTCTGAGGAATATTCCTCTCAACCACCTCTAATTCAATTTCCCTCCAAAAGTTTTCAAAACCCTTTCACATCTACCTTTAATTCTCTTTCAACCTTTCAAATCCTCTTACATCCTCTCAAATCTCATTCAATTCCTCTTACAACAATTTCAAATTCCCAACCAACAACATTTACTTCTCTTCCATCCTCCTCCATTTACACATTTCCCAAAATGTGCTCCAACTTCCTCCAATAGAATTGTGACACTTGGCACATTCTCATTGGCTCTCAATTTATCCTAGATTCACCAATTTCATCCATTCTTCAACCATTGGCTTCTATAAATAGAGGCATCATTTTCACAATATGGATCCACAACTTCATGCATTTCCATTATAGTCATTTGAGTTCATAGTTTTCCATCATTTTCAAGCATCATAGCTAGATTATAGTTAATTTCATCTTTGAATCATCTTCAACATCAAAGCTTATCAAAAGGATTGGGAAAGGGATTCTTTCCACATCAAAGGACCACCACTCCCCCTATGGGATGGAGGTCTAGCTAGTTTAATTTAGATTACATGCTATCTCTGATTATTTTCTTATTATTTTCTTGTTTTTTCTTGAATTTAGTTAAAGAATCTCATAGGGAGTGTGAGGAATAAAAAAATCCCACATATTTGCATTAGCCTCTATCCATTTATCACCTAGTCCCTATAGAATTTCACCAAACTCTACAGAATTTCACCAAACTCAATCTCACGATCTAGACTAGTTTTTGAGATTTATGTAAACAATCCATTTTGTAGCCAGCATACCCAAGCAATCACACCCGTAAAATCCATCAAATTATTTTTGACACCATCGACCTGACAATACTCGATTAGTGGAACTTCCATCACTACCCCACCGATGGCCCGATAAGGGTAGCCAGCATCCTTACATCAGCATAACATCTTTCCATCGGGCTAGCTTCCAAGGTAGTTCCCTGACAGGTCGATAGTAACAACATAGATTATTACATCACCGCAACTTGGATGTATCGACATAACGAATGATGAAGGTTCCCCGATAGCCCGATATAACCATGGAGTATCAAGATATAGCACTTATCGGTGAGGCTAGGATGTGTCAGGGTAGCGTTGTTTGATGCTTGCCAATAGACCAAAAGAAGAACTCTCATTGGTGGAGAAGGTGGCCATTGGTCGAAAATGAATCAAAGTTCCAATGATATAGTGATGAATGATTACTATTACTTGAAGTGACGTCCAAGAGCATCATTGAGATATTTAACATAAATGCTCTCCCCGATGACAAGACTACAAGAAGTGGTGTATTAATGAGCCAAAACTGAAGTGAATTGCACCACAAATTAATCATAAGATTGCAAAAACTAGAAAGGCTACACTAATGGAGAAAGTAGAAGGGATGGAGCTTGGAGATTTTATGCAGTGAAACCAGGGGAAGTGAAAATTCACGTAAGTATTCCACTCTCAGCTAGAAATTTGCATTTTTTCAAAGTTAGCAATGGAAGAAAATGCAAAAAAACCTAAGGAAAAGTGAACCATAATTGGGGAGACTGGTATGCCTTCTTCAATTGCACAATAATAAGGGTTTATGAATTTGAAGGGGTTCCACATTTGTTACCTCGGGTGGTTCCTATCAGAGTTTCCTATTTGGAAATTGTACGGAAACTAGCAAGGTCTAATACTAAACATCTCTAGAGTCATAATAAACAATCACTCATGCCCAACACTCTTTGCTTTGGAGATTTCACAATATGTGCCATTGAAGGGTATGAAGAAATTGATGAAAAATTAGTCCATTACAACCTTCCCCTTGGGTATGAAAGAGAGAAATTTGATGCAGAGGGATTTATTCATCAAGCAAGATTAACTCAGAATTTGTCAGGGTATGAGCATTGGTTTGTACTTGATGATGTGATTAGGAACCGAGATGAAGCTTCCACTAGTGAGATAATGGATGCATATAATAAATTTATGCTTGCAGAAGAATGGAGGGGAAAGAATGTCCCATCATATAGAGAGGCATTTGCTGACATAAAAGATCCCATGGCTAGGATTGAGTAGCTTATTTCTCACCTGAATGAAATAGTAAAAGATGTTCCCTCATATGTTTTTGATACATCTTGTATGACTTACACAAGAATACAAGTTGGGGATGTGGAGCCTTTAGATTGCATACCTTCACAACCACTTCTGATGCATGTTTTTCCATTGATAGTAGTGAAGGGGAGGAAAGTAATGAAGAAAGTGATGAAGAGAGAAATGAAGAGGAACAACCAGTGTTATAGATAAAGGCCCTTAAGATCACACAATATGAGCCCCCTCAAGAGCTTGTAAAATTTGAAACATCAGATGAGTTATCTGATGACATTAGGGTCAAGGTCGGTCATGAATTCATTTCTGAAAATGATTTTGTTAAAAATCCTAAATTTAAATTGTTTGTCTATGAGTATAAGGGGAAGAAAAGAAGACAAAAGCAACAAGACATTACTCTTGAGAAGGAAGTTGTTGCCTTAGAAGAATTGAAAAAAGAAGTTGACAGGGAGATGAAATACATCACCCCTGAAAGAGGTAGAGAATTACTCTAAGAGGCTGGGGTATTACTACTACCAGGATGGGATATGAGCTCTGCAATTGTGTTCGATAGTTTCAGAAAAAGAGGGGATACAACAATGACCCGAACAGAGGAGGCTAGTGATAAGATATATTTAGGGTTTGAATATAATCTAGATGGGGATACCTTGCTTATTTAGTCATTATACCCTCATGAGAAAAGGCCGAAAGTGATTGACAATCCAAATCAAGTATTTGGACACCTTTTGGTCAAAAGAGTTGGGGACACTAATCCCTTAGAAACTGCAGAACTGAATGTAAATGTGACAAAATTCACTAGAGCACAAATTGAAAAGTTGGTCAAAGAAAATTAAAAATTGAGAAAGCAGTTATCACATCAAATGGAGAATTCATCTTCCTTTTCTGCTCCAAAATTGTACTACCCTTGGCTTGAGAAATATAAAAGAGTGTTAGATGCATTAGCTGATGCAACTTATTGGAAAAATTCTCATTTGAAGGCCCAAGAAAAGTGTAAAATATTGGAAAAGGAAATGAAAGGCATCAAGTATAGTATTGTTCCTGACATAATCAAGGAAAGATTTGATAAAATGATGAAGAAAGCTGATGATTATTGGAAAGTGTTCAATCAAGTACAATCAACAACAAAAGATAATATATGATTGCAAAAGAGGATGATTGATAAGAAGAAGGAACTTATGGATAAACAAATTCTGAAGGATGAGTTGTTGCAGAGATATAACAGTTTGGTGGAGTCTCATAATCAGTATCATAGCAAACTCAAGGAGGATCTTAGGTTCTTTAATTTGGTTCTTGCACTCCATGATGATACAAGAAATCTTCAACAAGGGGATGATTGGAAAGTAGAGTTTACAAAATTTCTAACAACTGCATTAGAGGAGATCAATGATGAAGATATGGTATTGCAAAATACTCATAAACATATTTAGAAATTCATGCACATAGTATATGATATGAAAGAAGTCATATCCAATGCACACACCCATGCAAAACAAGGATATATTGATCATCTCTTGGCTTTCAATTTGTTTATTAATTGGGAAATGGACATTCCAGACACAACTAAACAAAAATTCGAATCGGTCAGTGGTAATGATGCGGACCCTATCATACAGTAAAATCTTTGAACAAGTCTTAGATGACCATAGGATTTTACTTGGAGATTAACGGATTGGTACACATGTTTATGATTGTGTTAGTTTCTTAAGTTATGCTTAATTTCAAAATCATGTTTTGTTCTCAAAAGTCATTTCTTTTGGTCTGAAGCTTGTTGCCTCCCGTATATATATGAGAGACCAGGACCAAAATAAAATGAGAGAAAAAAAAATAGTAGTAGAATAGGGGTAATTGATGGATAGCATAAGAGTTCCATAACGTTTATGTTTTGAAAGACTATGTTTGCAAGCATTATTTTGAAGAAGTCAATTAAAGATTTTTTATTTTGTGGCGTTATCTTGGTAGCAATTGTTTGTTGAATTTATTCAATTATCTGCTTGTCTCCATTTTAATGCTTCCTTATTATTTAAATTGGTATATCAAGTATATATTCAATTTATCAATGCACATTTTTTGTACTTGTGTGATATGATTAATTGGTTTCCCCAAAGGAATTAAAATCCTTCTAGTCAATCACAGTAATTTGGAAGTGTTATTTGGATCAGCAAGAAGAACCTTATAATTAGGATTGTCAATCTATCTCCAATTTGGTGTTATCTGTGTTCTTACATAATTTATTCAATTGGTTCTTTCGAGTAAAGATTAAAATCCTTTTGATAAATTATAAGTAACCTGGTTGTGTTAGTTGGATAAGTAAGTAGAGTTTTTCAATCACTTTCCTGCACGTTTATACAAGTTATAAACAAATATTAGTGTGCCAAACAATTTGAATTACATCCAATACAAGTCACACATTCTAGATCTTCATTTGACTCCATTTACCCAACAAGGCATTGGTCTTATCGATTTCATCATTTATTTTAATAAAATATATTTCCAAAACTTTACATTTGTTAAATTAACATATTAATTTCCATCTTGATATTGCTTATACAATTTATACCAAATTAGGCTTGCATCTCTCCACTTCCAATTGCCATTGTGGATAGATTGCACAAGAAGGAAACACATAGTTTAAATCTACTTCAGTTGCATAGGTATACCCACCTAGGTCAAACAAAGATTGAAGAGAAGAAGGTTCAAATACATTACATGGCCTTGTTCATTAGCCTAAAACGTACCAAGAGCTTGGGAACCTCTTGTGGTTCTTCAACCAACATTTTTGAGAACTAATAGATTGGAGACTCTACTGGGGAGCCAATTTTGAGCCCAAGCCTTCCATCATAGAGTTATTCCAGTGTTAAAAGACTCCACTGGGAACAAACTAAATCAGAAGTAAGTGGTGGCTCTAGAGAAGTTTCATGACAGATAAAGTAAGCATTAGATCAGAGAGGATAGACGAGAGACATCAAAGGTACTATATATCGTTTGACATGAACAGAAGAAGATCCTTACACCAGGATAGTCCCAAGAAGAACAATGGGAGATGGAATGATAAGCATGGATCTCCTCCCACAAAAAAAAACACAAACAAGAACAAGCCTAAAGTTACATCTAGCCAAGCACATGCTATGAATGAAGGGAATTCATCAGAAAAGGCCTTCAATATACACAATAGCTTCAACCCATTGCATGAGTCAGATGGAATCAACAATGATCCATGTGTAGATCCCTGCACTCCATTTGAACAAGGAGATAATGATCATCCCACTTATATTTATAAATAGACCAAGAAAAGATGCAAGAGTTCAATGCCCATAGAGATGAAGAACAGAGACAGAGGCAAGAGGAGTATAACTATGAAATAGCCCATAGACAAGAAGAAGGAAACCAAAGTGGGATCATGGATAAATCAACTCTTGTTGAAGACTTTCAACACATGACTAATCAAGAATTAGAAATACAAATGCAATGGCAGGAACAATAGCTTGAAAGAAGACAGTGGATTATAAAAAGAAATATAGAGTTGAATCAACAATCGAATCAAATGAGTATTAATACATCAATACCTCCAAAGTATGTCCCTCCACATAAACAGGGTGGTAATATCGATTCACAAGGGGCATCTCAAAACACAAGAGCACCACAAAATGTAAACCAAAGACAACATTTTCAGCATAATATACCATCTCAAGGATCCTAACATCCAAATGCTACCAATGCCCCCCAACATAATCCACTTCCAAGTCAGTAATATCCCTTACAATATCAACAGCATGTGCCTCAAAAAAATAGGTACCCCCAACAAAACATCCAACAAAATTCTTATCATCAGCCTCAATATGGGTACCAATACTACCCTAATCCACCACTCTTGAAATTGCCTCCACAAAATCCTACAAACCCATGTAGACAATTTGATCTAACAAGGTATCAATTGTACCCATACCCTATAGATAGTAATTGGAGAAATATGGTTCCCAAGTTCACTAGGAATAATATCATGTCAGCAGAAGAACACATCCAAAATTTAAATGCCTTTGTTCAAGATATTGGTATGGATTATGAGGATGTGAATATGAGATTGTTCATGATGTCTCTAATAGAAGAGGCGAGGGATTGGTTCAGCGGCCTACCTGATGGTTCAATTAATTTTGTAGCAGATTTTCAAGATCAATTTTTGGAACAATATGCGAATCAGTGTGCATTTGAGTTTGCATTGTATGAATTGATTAGTATCTAGAAATATCAGAATGAGTCAGTTTATGATTTCAACCAAAGGCTCTCCAAATTGCACAATAAGATACCACCTGGGTCCAAACTGACTAACCCTGCAACGTTAAGCATTTACTAGAAAGCCTTTGATCCAAAGACAGGATATGAGCTTAGAAATAGGTGCCCTAGAAATCTAAAAGAAGCACAAAAAATAGCATTAACCATTGAAAACAATAGAAAGGCTGCTGGGATGATTGGTAAGAGAGATAATCTCAGGGTTCCCCAGAATGTTAACTACCCTCAGAATATGAAAGAGAATGCATATAGAAATGAAAGAAAAAGGTTGCATGATATGCCATATAACACAAATTGGAAGGATGGAAAGCCCATAATTGATAGGCCAAAGAATAAGGAGACTCTTGATCCGTTAAAGAAGAAAGGAGCATACATGGTTAACAATAATCCTTGGTGTCAAGTTTGCAAACTACCACATTCCCCTGATCATTGTGTTGTAGCTCAATCAATACAAGAAGAGAAAGTACCAATGGAAAATGATGAAGAGGATCATACAATATATTTAACCTCACATACCCTCCATCTCATTGAGCAAGGATATTCATCTTTAGAAGAAGAACAAGGCTATGCGTATGATGTTGATAACCAAAGATACAATGTTCATATGGAAGAACAACAAGTCTTTTCTAATTATGATGAAAGTAATGATGAATCATATTCTCCTTGTGTACCATCTCAATCAGGTAAATACAATGTAAGAAGACCAACTGAGGAAGAGATTAAGAAATTGACTATTGTTGTAGTAGAACAGGCAAAAGGAAAATATCAGTTAAGAAACAGAACAATAAATGAAGATGAGGGTGTTCCAAGAGGGATATTTTTGAAAGATAAAGGAGCAACACAGGGAGCACCAAAAAGGTAGAAGATAAGCAACCAAATAAGAATGAACATAAACATTTCATAAGGAAGAAAACAAAGAGTTGTACAAAGACAAGCAAAAGGCTGTTGAAACAAATAAAAGAGAAAAAGAGGAGAACAAAGGAGATCTATTGGAACAGAAGAAGATAGTCAAAACAAAGAATACCTCTTTCGATTTCACACAAGCCTTGTCCTAGGTAAAAATGTATGTGCCATTACTTGAAATGATGAAATAAAAGAGTATAGGGATAGCACTACTCAACTAATATCTAATGGAACTAATAAAAGCACAAGATCTAAGAACAAAGAGATCACTAACAACAAGCAGGGAGAAGTAAAGGTTCCTAAGGTTTATCTTGGTGATACAATAGTGAATCCTTCGTAAATTGACCCATTTTTTACTACATTTCTCATAAATAACAAGTTGGTAAGAAATTGTATGATAGATTCAAGTGTTGCTATCAACATCATACTAGTAGGATTTATGAAACAGCTTGGCATGTGGGTAGACACTAATGGTGGTAAGTGCTACACCATGGATAGTAGACCTGTCCCAGTGGTAGGAACCATGAAAGATGTAGAGGTGAAGCTAGTTGCTTATCCATAGGAAGTATATAATATTGACATAACTATAATTGACACACCCCCCTCACTTTGGAATGCTCTTATCAAGGTAATGGACTACAACAGTTAGGGGAAATGTACAATTTGACTTGTCCTATGCCACAATACTGGTAAATGGTGAAGAATTCAAGTTGTATAGGGAGCCACAGATGAATTAGATTGTGGATTATGTTGCTCAAAATTAGTTAAATTGCTTTTGTGATGTGTATTGAGGAAGTTTCAGAATAGAGCCTTCCCAGCTTGAACTAGTGAATATTGATCCAATTGATAAGCATGTTTCCAAGAATCAACATGGTATATGGAAGATGTATTTTCATGGAGCATGTATTTAGGAAGGCAATGGAGCATGGGTAGTCTTTATTTCACCTAAAGGTATCACATTCAAGTATTCATTCTTGCTAACTTTTGAATGTACAAATAATTTAGCAGAGTATGAAGCCTTGCTAATTGGTTTGAATATGGCTGTCAAACACAAAATCAAACTGCTAATTGTTCTTGGAGACTGAGTTGGTCATTTCACAAGTTAGGTCAAAGTATGCTGCAAAAAAAAAAAGGTTAAAACAATATAGAAATGTTGTGTGGGACACAATTGAACTATTTGATGCTTTTTCTATGGAATGGATAGATAGGTCTAGGAACTTGATGGCAGATTTCTAAGACAGTGTAGCTCTAAGAAGAGATGATATCACCTTGGCTGGAATATCTCAAATTGAATTCAAAACAATACCAGCCATTTGTTGATCGATGTTTTATGCACACAACAACAACACACAGATGCAATATCCTATCTCTCTTAAAAGGTAAATCTCTATCAGCAAGCCTCAAGAGATAACCTCAAGGTATTCATGTCAGGTCTTGACAATGCATAAACAACTCAGTGATAAATGTGAAATTGTTGGTAATCACAATGGGACCTTACTACAAGCAAGCTATTGAATCGATTTTGTTAGATTTAATGAACTGATGACACTTCAATCCTAACTTTTACCCAATAATCAAAGAAATAGCAAAAGAGTGAGGGTTTCAGAGAGATTTCTAAATCTAATATTACTCCTAAGATTAACAATGAGAGTAACCAATACCCAAAACGGACCAATCCTTCAAAACTGATTTCTGCTTGACCCAGATAAATCTGCTACCTTACAGAAAACAGTGCAATCTTCTAAGGCTCTTAAGATTTTCAAACCATGAACATGCATTCAAATAACCCTATTGCAGTTGAAATGAACAACATTCATGATTGAACTAAGCACAAGGAATATCAAGTCCAGGCTAACTTTGCAAAGCAACTAACAGTCAGTCGGTTGCGAAAAGTATGGACTGAAGGATTGCTGCAACATTTAAGTATTGGATCACAAACATTATTGAATCGAATCTATCTAGATATTTACCAACTCAAAGCAATTTTAAAGATGAAATGGCTAAAACCATGCAAAACAAGAGAACACAAATACGGCACCAAATCACAATGTCGCTATTTGCCTTCAAAATTTTCACTATAGCAACAATCTTAGCTTTCTGTTACAATATTTGCTTGAGGGTCACTACTTGCTAATTTACCCTACTTCTATATTCTGATTACAAGTTCGAACTATTTTCAACTGTCTAATTCTTCTAACTTTTCTAACCCTTTACAAAGAGGCCAAATGCCCAATAAATAGAAGCTCCAGGGAAATCCGCCGGCCAAGCAAGGGTTTCGCAGCAATAACTCTACGCAAGTACCTAGCCAAGAAGGTTGTCGAAATGGGTCAAATAGGCAAAAAATGCGTGTCCCATCAAGGTCGGCCCTGGATCCGTGATGCAGCCCGGTCGACACGCTGGAAAATAATGGAAAGCACAAATCGCGCCGCCGTCCATCATCAACCCTTTTCCCTATTGTCCTTGCACCGATCTGACTCTTCGTGTAGCCTCAAGAACGCTGCATCCAAGTCGGCCATAGGTGGTACCGGAAGAACCCTAAGTCACCTCTCAATGGACACAATCTCCTCCCTTGAGTGTTTGACCGACCTATCCCAGTCGACCTTACATGTTACATGCTTATCAATAACTGCGAGGTAGGTGGCCGCATCATCCAGTTGGTGCTCGGAGACAGGTCCGTCATCAAGTGGTGCATAGACATCGTGCCACCATTCTCTCAACTACTCCAGGCTCAAGTACTTGGGCACGATTTTCCTTCATCCTGTCATAATTTCAAAAAAAGAAATGGAGCCATCATAGACGCCAGCTAGGGTGTCATCAATGTGCTTTCTCTGTTTGTAAATTTTCCTCAACACTTTTTTCTGGATTTGCAACATTTCAAACCATTCCCATGGCTCGGCAGCTCTAGAAGAAGGAAGAATCTTGTCGCTGACCAACTTGTTCCGGGTGCATTCCATTAGGGTCCTAGTTTTCTATAGCATGAGGTCGGTGTCTTCTTTATCCTGCGCCATTACCTGTTTCAACCATTCAATGGTCATGACAGCCTCCTTACCGACTGATAAAATCTCCTTGATAGCTTCATCACCCTTAATTTGTACTCCTTTCAACCAATTCACAGTGGCAAGGGTGGAAGCCTTCATCTTTTCAAGCTCAGTTATGGTCTCTTGAGGCAGAGGATTGGTGGCAGAGGAAGAGGGATTGATTGACTGCAGTGGCCTCATTAATTCCTCTAAGCACTTCTTGAGATTCTCATTCTCTCTCTTCAGTTCATGCTTGGTTTTTACTTCCCTTCTCAACCTGTCCACAATGAATGCGCTGGAGCCCTCATAATCCTCAATGTCTTGCTCAACCGATGTAGGCCCAAGAATGAAAGTCTGTATATTGTAATCACTTCCAGCCACATCGTCTCTATTTTTATCTGGGACAGGGGTAGCAACATGAACAACCTTATTATGTGCCTCATCCCTTTCAACTCTCGAGATCACTCTAGCTTTCTTTTTACCTTCATCTTTTCCCATCCTAGCTAGTAGTGCATCCCAATTTGGTGGACTATCTTCCACAACCACCTATTTTCTCCTTATTTCCCTGTCAAGCCATTTAGGGACAGCAGGATCTAATTGCTCCTCAGCCTGTTTCTCCACATTTTGTATATCTTCTTCTATTTCCTCATTCAAACTTTGTTTATCAGGAGTCTCATCGGCCTTACTTTCTTCTTCTTCAACATGTTCTTCCTCCTGCCCAGGTGATGGGATCATTTATGCCTCTACCTCCCTTGGAGGAGATTCAACTGCCTCAGTTCCGATCAGAGAGTCTATATGTGCAATCATAGGGGATTGCATTATCTTTTCAATCTCTGCCTCTGCACTATGGAGATCTCCTGCATGGAATTCTTCACTTTCAACATCCGGATGGTCCTCAACATTTTCTTCCTCACCCGGTTCACTTTGAATTTCATGAGTGGAAGGAACATCCCCAAGGTGCTCCTCATGGGAGACAACTGGAGGGGAACCTGCCCTAGGCACACCATCCTTAGGAGAAGGAGTCCTAGAATTCCTTGCATACACTTTGGCCTTCTCCTCTGAGCTTTCAACATCTATTACTGGTGGGGTAGCTACCTCCTCTGCAACCTTGGAGCTAGCCTTCTCTGACAATTTTATAATTCTTTTCCTTTTGGGCACAAGAGCATCGACCTCAGGACCCTGCTCGGACTTCTTAGTCCTCATCCTCTTCTTGGCCTTTGGCCTTCTCTATTTTTCTGTCTCTTGGGCCTCTGTTTCTTGTACATCCTTAATCTTGACTTTGAGAGGAGAGTCCAACTTGCCCTTGGCCTTAGGGTCTTGTTCGGTAGATTCTTCAGAAGTAGAATGGGGATCCAAATCTCCCATTAGGTCATAAGTGCACTTCACTCCTTTACTCTCCAACTCCCACAAAGTGTGCTTGAGCCAGATCTTGGTAAATTTGAGAACAGGATCCATCAGTTGTTTTAACTCTGTTTGCTCCTCCTCCAGCCAATCTACATCGCCAATTGGTTTGTCCTTTATGGCCTCATAGGTGTGATCCTGGATCAAGTTTCCATCATCCTCCAACTGGTCAGGAACTGCCCTTACATTATATAGTCGAATTGACTCAACTGGGAGCTGGGAGAATTTCCTCTTTCTGACCTCGTACTCATCACCGCAGTTGGCCCAGTAGTCCTCCAAATTTACTTTGTGGCTATATTCTCTGCTAGCCTTCTCTTGAGCCTCTCTTGTGATATCAAACCTGGATCTCTTGGAATGGAGAGCCAAAGGGTACTCATTTCTTCCTCTAAAGTTTGGGCAGTCCAATGGAAGGACATACCTCACGGTGCCAATCCTTAGGGAAAATCCCCACCAAATCCTATCCTATGCTTTTCCTTCTTGACAATGGCATCAAAATCACAAATCGCCTAGTAACTTCCAACAATATAATGTGTCCGATTAGGGTACCTTGGAAGTGCGTATGGGGCTTTACGGAAGCCATCAACCCAAATGTGTAGAAGGTTGGGAATTGAATGAACCAACTCCATATTTCTTGATAAGATCCTTGGTTTGATATGAAATTCGACATGCTGCAGCTGCAGGCACTTTGGTGATATGCATGGTAAATGCAGTGTTTTCTCTTCTATAATTCAAACCTCCCCAATGCAACTGAGGGAAAACCTCATAGATAATATCCTGCCCAAAGGTGCCCCTTGTATCTAATCCTCTATAAGGATGGAACCTTGCAAGTACATAAACCAAATAGGAGGTCATGGTGAAGGTCTTTGTCTGCAACACATTGGACAATTGCTTATGAATCACCTGACTGATGACTCCTACCCAATGGTAGTTAACCTTCTCTTGTTCCATCCTTACAATGGCATGGCACATCCAATTCTCAAATGTACCAGCACTCTTCAATCTGACCACCCTACTCAGAAAGGTGATGGCATCATAATACTCCTTAAATTTTACTTTGTACAGTTGCTTGGGAAACTTGGAATAGTGGGACTTGGGTTTCTCCAACCAAGAATTAATTAGCTATTGAGACTTCATGGTTTGGTCGTCATAGTACTCCTGGGCTACCTCAATGGTGAATCCTACCACATGAGATCTGTCAGGCATGTTGAAGGTTTGAGCGATGGAGACCGGGTTGAGATTTGCAATAATTCTCCCTTGAGGACCAATTATCCTCTGTCTGTCCTGATCATAGTGCCTTGAGCACTCTAGGACCAACTCATAGCATTGCACCATTGAGGGGAAACCAGCCACATGGGACAAGCCTGACTCTTTCATTCTCCTAGTCACCAAAGGAGGATCCTCAGTTGACGTTCTTGTTTTGAATTCTTCATAGTCCCAGAGGCCAATGTTCGTATCAGTGACTTCTGACCAGACATAAGTGATCTTACTCTCAGGGACCTTGCTCTTGATGTCTAGCTTGATCCTCTCTGCATCAGACAACGAGGAACCAGTTGTAGCCTTGCTTGATTCAGCTTGTATTTAACATGAAAACATAATAAGAATCATAGGAAAGCAAGGTTAATCCATCAAAACACCATTATAATGCATTTCAAATAAACAAGGCATTGTTAAAATTCCTATAAAATGTCTGCAACAAATTTCGGGTTTCAAGGCCACCCGCAGAATCTGGACCAGAGAGGAATTTCAAAAAATTCCAGTCCGCTCGGATTCCAATGGAGTAACCAAGAAACACCTACTTAATCCTTAAATTTGATCACTTTTCATCAATAGTCTATGTGAGAGATCCAAATACAGCATGAATAAACCAACAAATGCAGCACAAATTACAAACGAATCCAATTGTTTCATGTTCCTTTGTTTTTCACCAAATTTTGGAAAAATCCATGAGGGACGGATTTCTATGGAGAATGAGCCAAATGGGGATTCGTGCAATCTGGGAGATAGCGGATTTCAGAGAAATCCAGACCTGGCAGACATCCGTAGGTAGCACAAAGTTCTGAACCAAAGGAGAATCCAGAGTGAGGGCTTTGGCACAAGTTTAGAATCTTGCGGAGTAGTCTTAGCGAAAGACGGATGTCACACTGAAATGGCATCAGAAAAGCGGGTCTCGCCAAGACACGG
>VDFB02358530.1:0-18597 GCA_007258455.2 Sequoia sempervirens | reverse complement strand
TTATTAGCAACTTCTCCTCCCTCAGTCTTTGTAATACTTGTCTGATGTGCCACAAATTCTCTTCTCTAGTCTTACTAAAAATTAGAATATCATCCAAATAGACAATAACAAACTTACCCAAGAATTGCTTTAGTACCTTGTTCATCAACCTCATGAAAGTGCTAGGTACATTGGTAAATCCAAAAGGCATCACTAACCACTCATACAACCCTTCATTAGTCTTAAATGTGGTCTTCCATTCATCTCCTTCTTTGATCCTGATTTGATGATATCCACTCTTTAGGTCAATCTTTGTAAAATACTTTGCTCCACTCAAATAGTCCATTATGTAATCCATCCTTGGCAATGGGAATCTATACTTGATAGTGATCCTATTGATTTATCTTGAGTTTTTAGTGCTCTTGGTGCTAGTACAACTGGTACCACACATGGGCTTAAGCTTTCTCTAATCAATTCCTTCTTCAATAATTCTTATATTTGTCAATTTAGCTCCACATTTTCTATAGGTGTCATCTTATGTGCCGCTTTGTTTGGAAAACTTTCTCCCGATATTAGATCTATATGATGACTGATGCTTCAGACTGATGGTAATCCATCTGGTACATTATCTGATATGATGTCCCCATATTCTATCAACAATTTTGCTACTTTAGTATGCATTGGATCTTCATCCTTTGCAGTAGAATTCTCTACCTCCTAATTACTACACTTCTTTAGAATAAATGCAAATCACATGTTCTCATGCCTCAACCCTTCCAAAAACTTCCTTCCATCTACCAAACATATTCTGGAAATGCAACAGAATTCACTTTTGTCTTCTTCTTCCAAAGGTATCAATATATGTCTCTTGCCATTTGAAGTCACAATATATGTATTCTTCCTTCCATCATGAATTTATTTCCTATCATATTGCCATGTTCTTCCTAACAATAAATGGTATGCATCCATGGGCATAATATCACACAACACTTCATCATTATATGATCCCATACGAAATTTCACCAAACACTGCTCACTTACCAAGATCTTATGTTCATCCTGAATCCATGCTATCTCGTAGGGATTTGAATGTTTCAATCTCTTCAAATTCATCTTGGTTACCATCTCTTCTAAAACTAAATTATCAGTACTACCCCTATCAATGATAATTTTACATACCTTTCCTCCGGATTTACACCTTTTCCTGAACAAATTCTTTCTTTGCAGTGGTTCCTTAGTCACTTCTTCATGCATCAAATCTCTTCTCATTACTAATGACCCACCTTTCTCTAGTTTTCCAACGAACTAGGGGATCCAATAGGTTCTTCATCCACATAAGCTATTCTTCCAGTATTCTTAGTCCTCTTGCCAGTTCTTTCCTGATGACATTCAAATGCTCTATGTCCTTCACCTCCACACTTAAAACAAGTTCCTCTGAATGGTATCTTCTAAAATATTCCTTAATGTATCCTATATCATCATTATGGTAAGAATTATGACTTCCTCTATCATTGCGATATAAATTTTTGTCCTCTCTTCCTTTGCGGTATGAATTGTTGTCTTTCTCTTCATTGTGGTAGGGTTTCCCATCCTTGTTTTGCTCCACAAATGGTATTCTCTCCCCAAATTGTGTTCCACTTCTCTAGAATCTTCCTCTTCCACTTCTCTATCTTTATTCAAACTTCTTATTCAAATTTTCCTCTACCTTCAGTGCAAATTTGTATGCTTCTTCAACTATTGTCATTTTCACCAGGTTCAACTCTTCTTGGATGTTTGTTCTTAGTTCATTGATGTATTGCACAACCTTCTCCTTGCTTGCTTCACTATGTCCATCTATGATGATCATCTTGTAAAATTCTTCAATATATTCCTTCACAAACTTCTCCTTTTGCCTCAGGTTTTGCAATCTTTTCAACAATTCAAGCTCATAATTAACAGGTATAAATTGATTCTTTAACTTTGTTGCCATCCTATCCCACTTTGTGATTTTCTATTATATTTCATAAATAAGAAATTGAATAGGAGGATGCAATTCAACTTCCCTCTATGCCTAAAAAAGTTTAATTGAGATCCCTACATAGGAAAGAAGTTGAGGAGATCTCATCTAGCACTGTCTTTAGAAGAGGAGGGAGAACCTCCAACTCAACTTTTTCATAGGTCTACAGGGTATAGGCTTATATTTCTATCCAATTGAACTTCTTTCCACCATAAAGCAACATGTCCTTTTAACTTAGTTTTTGCAAATCTCACTCTTTCTGAATCTTTAATTTCTTCATACTCAAAGTATTCTTCCATATTATTGATCCAATCAATCAATTCCTCAGGGTTTAAATTTCTCTCGTAATTTTGCATTTCAATTCTAGGTCTCTTACCAATCTTGGAAATAACTTTCAACATCTCTACCTAATTAGAATATTCTTATTCTTCTTCTTCTAGGTTTTTTTTCATTTTGATTTGCAGCATGATCCAATTCATCATCACTTTCGTCCTCATGTCTAGGGTTTAGACCTCTCTTTCTATCTTCTTCTACAATATCTAATCAAACTCTCATTGCACTCATCATTTCTAGCATTTCATCCCACAACATTTTCCATACCAGGTGTTCTTCTTGGCTGTATCTCTACCCTTGGATCCAGTGTAATTGCCTCAATTTGACGATATGGATACATAGTCTCAACTACCTCACAGTTAGCGCTTGGTTGAAAACACTTGCAGCCGACCTCAGGTCGACGATCCATTCGCCACAAGGAATTCCTTCTCTTGCAAAGGACTCGTAAACTTGCTCTGATACCACTTGGTGCAATCACGAATGGAGGGTCTAGAAAGTACTGTCCGACCATGTAGCCTAGAGTTCAACACAGCGGAAATAACATAAGAAATGCTCAACAAACATAAAATATCACTGATTTAATAACTTTCATTCTTACATGCATCATATGTCACATATAGAGAATGATTAGGGCTCACAGGCTTGCCATAAGGGCATTACAATATATTAAAATTGGACCAAGGCCTTATTACAGTCCCACAACCTTGAAGGTTGAATCTAATTATATAACTTACTTGATTAATTGTTGAATTCCTTCTAATGGATTATAAGTGATCTTAAATATTAATCTCTATCTCCAATTATGATCCACATCGGCCTCAAGGGTTTACAACCCCAATGCAAGATCGAATGTGTAGGTTGGTCTCAAACATGAGAAGATACCCATCGAGGGATATAAATGAATTGCAGATCTTCAAGAAAGTTCCCTTGGACCTAAAATGCCTTGTATGAAGTATCATTAAGCTTTGCACATTCCATAAAAGGTCCGCACAACAAGCTTGAGCTAGATAGGCTCTGGATGTTCTATTTGTGAATTGACAGTGAAGTTTTGAGAGCGACAACTTTTTGTAAACGAATGCAAATCACTAAAAATATGGATATGTTGAAGATGACCTCGTGTAAAACCAATATCCTGCTTTGTGAGGTGAGAAATGATAATGTGATGACATGCGGAAGAAACTATTGAGACAACTATAGAATGAATTGAAAAAAAAAGTTTTTGGTTTATACAGGATTGCTTTACAACCAGGATGCTCCTGCATCAAATAATCACATCTAATATTTGATTGGTGTTACCTTTTACTTATCTATTTTATTTTATTTTTAAACAATAAACTACAAAGTTCTTAAAAAAAAAGCTTTTGAAAAACTAGGAGAAATTTAGAAAAACTAGTATATATAAAAGTTATTTTGAAGAAAATATCTCAAATCATGTTGGTTATAAATTTCTTCTTTTATTTAATATTTTTCATTAAGGACATCTTAGTATATATTTGAATAAAAAGTAGGTAAGAAATAATGAATGTTTTATTCTTACTTAAAAAAATACGAATGTGATTTGTAGTTAGTTTTTATTATTTTTGCTACCTTTATATTCTCCAAAATTTAAAACTAAAAAATGAGGGTTTAAAAATGTGAGAAACGATGGAACAACTTAGATTTTAGAAAATTATTTTCATATATAAAAGTATAATTTTATGTTCAAGTCTTTTGTTATAAAAATTTAAAGTTGGAAGAGATGTAATATTTTTACAGTCCATATTAATGAAATGAGTAATGCTTCTAGATATAACTATGACTATTTTTTACATAGAAAAATATGATTATTAGAGATTAATTATATAAGACTCCTTGGACATGCTTTCTTGATCAATTCTCTATAAATTGTGTTAATTAAATAGAAATAAAAAATTATAAGAGATAGTTTAAGAATGACATATATACAAATTATTTCACTTAGGACTCTAAAGTATAATTTAAGGGTGAGTTATGTATTTTTTAATAAAATTTTCTTTGTAGATTTTTTAATGTTGAAGTTCTTTATGTTGTTCCATGCTATTTTAGATATTAAACCCATAACAAGTATACTATGTACCATTTGCATGTTTATTTAGAAATTTAAAAATAATGCTAGCTACCTTGGTTTTAGGTTATACTAGACCTGATTTTTAAAGTCACTTTTCTAGTGTTTGAAGCATTATTCACTATTCTCTAATGCAAAATGTATTTGAGATAATTCTGCAGAGTTCAAATAACTATAGGCTAACGTTGTTAACAAATATTTTACCATGTGTTCTATGTTATTTATGTAATTTATGGTGGAAATACAACCAATTTCTCTTAACCATGATATGTCAAAAATATTTCATTTGTTTAAGAATTGAACAAATACTTTTTATTTTATTGCCTCTACTGAAAATATTTTATTTTAGCTTGATGATCTTTATGGTGCATGAATTCTATATAATGAAATTGATTCCAAGGTGGATAAATTTACAAAGCAAATGGAAAAGATGAAGAAAATATCTAAGAAAATTTTACGAGTCAAGAAGGCAAATATTCTTTCAAATAACATGTTAAAGTGAGATACTTTTATAGAAAAATTAAAGTTTTAAATAACAATAACTCAAGTTGGTTATCTAATCATAAATCACTTTCTACTCTTCATGAACCATTTTCTAATTGCCAAAATACCTTTGATGCATACTAGTTAGAATTTAAAAGAAAATATAAAAGAAACAAACAACATATTCAATTTAGAGTATCAAATATTATTTAGTTTTTAGTTTATATTTTAAAACTTTGATTTTGTGAAGAATGCAATTCAATAATAATCCTTTGATGTAATATTGAAACAAAGAGTACATGAATATGCTATTATTTTATTCTATAATGCAATTTCATCATTAGCTAGATGATAGTTAAAGTGTTTTTTAGCTTTGTATTTTACTATTATAGTTGTTTATAATTTTGAATGAACACTTTGATGAGGAATATGATTTTGTTTGACTTGGATATCTTGTAAAATCTACTACAAGAACTAAAAATCTACATTTGTTTCAACCTAAATGACCAGAGGGCTAAAAATATTGTAAAAACATACTCATTCATATCCCTTTAGCATCGAACTTACCAAGAGCATATAAACTATTTTACTAATAAGAATGCAACCTTTTTAGCATTGCATATACTACACTTTGTGCTATTTGACAAAAAATCTTCCATACTTGCAAAAAACTATATGCAACATTTAAAAACTTGTAACTTCAAATTCTTAATTTTAAATGTAGAGATATTTATTGAAAACTATATTCCATACTTAATTTTTGTAGCATATTAGATAAATGTGCAGATCTTAGTGTTGCTTAGCCTTCCAAATAGATGACAATTACCAAAATAAAACCTTCCACACACACAAGAAATTCTATAATAATGTTGTTAAATAATTCGAGAGATTGAGAACTCTAAACAAAGTTGAGAGAATGGTAACATACCTATTTTTTTTTGGCTAAATAAGGATATGTGCTTCTAATTAGCACAACATCTTCTATCACATAACATGCACATTAATTTGGGTTAGATTATAAAAGTAAAGTTTGTTTAGTTGAGTTTGAAATTGATTGAATAGACATGGATCAAAATTTATTCACAATAAATATAACTAAGACTTTAGTATCACAGTTGATGAAAATAAATACATTGAAAAACTTTGGTATCACTATTTCGACGTCAAATGTTAATTTAGTTGTCTTTGCTTCAATTTCTCCGCAAAACTTTTCAAAAAAGATATTGCTTATATTTTGTATGCATATGCATGCATTGAATATTTAAAAAAATATTATCATGTCAACAAGACATAGTCATTAATATAATTGAAATTACATCACACAAATTTATTACATTTACCAATTTAGAAATGCAATAACATTTAAATGGTAATTTGATTTATACACTTACTATTCACAACCTAAATAAATAAGAAAAAATATAAATAATACTTTTTATTTAATAAGAAATTAATTATTATTATTTTAAGGGGTAAACACTTTTTACTTGAAGCTATGAATCGATGAGGGTACAAACATGAGACCTCATCCCCAATTTCAACATTCAACAATTACACCCCAGTGGGGTTTGAACCTTGATGACAACAACAACGCCACAACAACTTAACCATCATACTATGCCACTATTGACAATATTAATTATAAATTATAACAATAATTATTCAATTTTTAAAATTCTATATTATAATTAGATGAATAGATTAAAAAAAATGCATCCAAAATGCATTACTAAACCTGCTTATGGGTGAATAACATAAAAACCCACTTTAGGATGGTTATATGTTTGAAAACATATTGTCTACCTAGCCATCAAACTGCACATTTGATCGTATTTATTAATTAATTGAAAATAAAAATTCATTCATTTGACGTTTTATTAATTAATTGAAAATAAAAATTTATTGTATTTTTTTTGTTTGTTTGGAGATACCCCTGAGGGGGTCCCCTTGAGCTTAGAGCCAAGGACTGAGGGGTATCCATTCTGCCAAAATCCGCCCAAAGCACGATCCCAGACTCTTACCTTTTTAGGCATCAGGGCTTTGCACTCAGCAAGACTTAATCCCTGGTGGACTCATTCCGAACCTTTCAACTTCACCGGTAGACCAAGGACCCATTGACAAAAATCTATTTTATTTTGATTTTCAATTAATTAATAAATACGATCAAATGTACCATACCTATCTACAATAAGAACAAATTCATTACTATACCTAGCAAATATAACATAAAAACCCACTCTAGGATGGTTGTATGTCAGAATATTATTAGGGTTCGAATACCCAAAAGTTGGCGGTTAAAACGACGTATCTCCAACGGTGAGATTCAACATACTTATCTCACCACTGATCCCTACCATCCATTACCGAACTACATGCACGAATGTTACCACATATACACTATAAAATCCTAGCTAGACCTAAAATTAATGATGCCTGAGAAGTTCGGTTTAAAAAAAGGTCATTTGTGAATTTGGGGTTTCATTTTGCGCTGCAAGTCGCGAGGTCGAGTCACGAGCGGTTATAATCGAAGATGGGTCACTCTGCTGTCTGGAATTCACACCCCAAGACCTACGGGCCAGGCTCACGCACGTGGTACGCATAGTATTTTTTTATCAAAGTTGCACGTCTAGGGTTATAACTCACGGTTCAGTGACATGGCGTCATGCTTAGGGTTTTGCAGCACGATTTACAGGGCAGCTACATAACTGTTTGAAACCCTACAAATAATGATTTTTCCATAGGGCGTGTACAGATTTATTAGTTATTGTATTTAATCCTAAGGAGGAATTCTATTATTCTGTATGGAAGGATAACATTGAGATTAGATTGGAGAAGGACCACTGTTTTCGGCAAAAGAATGATAAAAAGTAACAATTGTTTGCAATTCCTAATCATAGTGGTAAGGGACTCGTTTGCTTAAAATCTTAGGTATGGTCTCGTGGAGTGGCCTCACCTGAAACTTCTCACCAGGTGCTGCTGAGAAATTTGTCGAACTACATACAGTTAACTGTTCCCATAAGAACAAGTTTTTTACTTTGTCTTGATTATGTTTATAGGATTCCTGTATAAAAGCTACATCCGAGAAATAAACTTCTAAACTTCACCCCAATTTAGCTGTCATTTATCAACAAATATTCCCGAAAACTTTCACCATATGCTGCAAATTTCTAGCCTTTCTTCTTGCATACCCCCTACCCCTTTGAAAGTTTCCTGCTAAAAAGGCGGTCGGTCCATATTTAATGGAAAAGGTTATGTTTAATCCTGTTTCGCGTTTCCAAATTTTGCACAGTGCCACCTTCTGAGGGCAAATAATGTACTTATCGAGATACATGTCTCTTGTTACTGGTTTCTAAACAAGCTTACATGCAATCTGTTGTTTAGTTACATATTATTCTTTAATTGTTTTGGGTGAGGTTCGGACAATTGGGCTTGTTTGGTGGTACAGATACAGGAAAGCTTGCTTGTATTTTGTGACATGATTGTCATTTCCTGTATTTATCATGCATTTGTTGGTATATCTGTATGATAGTGGACTAAGTTGCCTGTTTGTGTATGGGGTTAGGTATTTCCTTGGTTTGGCAGTACAATCTATATAACATTTAAAATACTCATAATAACTGTATAAATTTTATATTGATAAAGATTATAAATATAATGAATAAATATATATATTGGTTTGCATTGTATATAAATATATTAAAATAAATAAAATTTATATATTTATTATTTAATTTTATAAATTATAAATAAATTACCAGTATTTATATAAATTCGACCACTCATACCACTTGTCCAGTCTCCATTTTGCCATTGCTTCTTTTGTGAATTTCTATTCATTTGTTTTTAATATCCTTGAAATACATACATACATATATATATGTATTTATTTAATATATATATATATATATTTAAAAAATATTAAAAACAAATGAATATGTATGTATGTAATTTATTTAAAAGAATATGTATGTATGTATGTATATATCTAAAAAATGTTAAAAACAATTGAATAGAAAATTACAAAAGAAGCAATTGCAAATGGAGACTGGACAAGTTATGAGTGGTGGAATTGCTGCAACTAAGAGAGTTGTGGACAGTATAACCTGGATGCCACTGATTCCTCAGACAATGATGAACTAGCAATTTTTGCTTCTGATGTGCATATTTCCTGGGCATGTGAAGGAGAAATGTCAAGGGGATCAATGTTCAATCTCCTGAGTGTTTTGAAAGTAAGAATGAAAAGAATTGGTTTGGGATTGCTCCCACTTCCTTCAACAGAGGAATGAGGGAGTCATTTATGTCTTGGGCCGTGGGTTTGATCCCCATTGGTTCCCGGTTTGACTCCCACTCCTGGGTTTAACCCGGTGGACCGGCTTGCGGGCTGTCGTGCCCACCCGCAGAGTACTAGTCTCACCTCAGCTCGCCCCTTCCTGACCCCAACTTGGCAAAAAATGTAAGCCCAAGGTAAGGCTGGTTGGGCCGCTGGGCTGGGTTGTGGGGATTCTGTAGAACCAAAAAAAAATAACAGAGGAATGAGGGAGCCATTTATGTCTGATGCATTGGATCCGGTTGAGGCCGGCCACTAGCTTACTCCCAATGAATATGGTGGGCACTGATTGGCTATTGCCGAGCAGTCTGAATAGCACCTCTCAGAAGAAATTCACAAGCAAATTTTCGGAGCTGAATGGCCCTTGAAAATCCATCTTTTTGTCTTTTTTTGGGGTTTGCTGGGTTCAGAACCGTATGACACCCAAGTGCAGATCCAAAACCAGACGTACAGTCCCTGTTACTGTTGAACCTGATAACATAGATGCTTAATGTGCTGATATATTTTGAGTGTTTGCCGTATGGTGTGCTTTTAATAGGTATTTACCTTTTTCTTTAGTTAGCCACTATGCATAAATTTGTTTACTGCTTGGAAGTTAAAATGCAAGTCTCTGACATAGCTTATGGATTGTGTAAGGTGACAAATGTGCTTTAAAATAGATATTGGCAGATCTGTGTACACTTAAATGTTGAGTATGTTTAAATTATTAATATATTTCATCTAAAAGACAACATATTTGGTTCCTGCTTTCAATTCTTTCATTATCTACTTTAAACGTCCTCTCTGCTCTTGAATGTCTTTCAATTAAAAAATTGTGCCATGCGAGGAATTGTTTTGGTGTTATTTTGGTTGGATGGTCTTTGTTAGACAAACATATAAAGTTGTCAATCTTGGTTTGGGTTTGCAGGTTTGATTTGCATATTCAGGAAATTCTTTTGTTGGGGTTAGGTTTATCTGCACAAAGGTATATATAAAAATCATAAATATATACTTATTTACAACCTAAAAACCTATGTTGCCAAATTGACATATTTAGCAGTTGATTCTGGGGTTAGGTTTATCTGCACAAAAACATATATAAAAATCATAAATATATACTTATTTACAACCTAAAAACCTACATTGCCAAATCGACATACTTACCAGCTGATTCTGGGTATGAAATATCCCGGAATGGAAATCAAGCTAGAAATGCCTGCAGATTCGTTCAGGGTTCAGCTTTTTCGTGCCAAAATGATTTCGCCAAAATCTTCCCACACCCATGTGAGTCTATCAGTCTGATTCCATGTGTAAGTTGACTTTTCAAAAGGAAAAAGCCCTAATCAATATATTGTGCTTGGATCAGATATTTTGGTCAGTTTTTGTGAAATAATTAATGGGCATTTCCTTTTGCTATATGTAAAATAAATGACATTACTAATTTGTTGAAGGCGTGTTAGCCTGCAGTATGACAAGTGTAAAGCCCAATATATTTTCCAAGGCAACATATTTTTTAAGGCAGATTTCTAAAATAGGGATGTTTCATTTTGGTATACGAAAAATAAATGTCAACAACTAGTATGTGGATGGTGTGTTAGCTTTCTAGGCTAATGTGCAAGTGAATCTTGCATGATTCCCATGCAAGAATGCACTGCAATAAGTGTGAAGTCCAAGAAACATTTCAATTTTAAGATAATAACTAACTAACTAAAATTTATTTAATATTTCAATTTTAACATTTTACCATATCTCCTATTTCATATTTGCAAAATTCTTTAAGTTCAACTAAATTTTAAAATATTTTTAATAGATTTAAGGGAAAATTGTATTACTGATAAATATAATAGAATCTTTTCGAATAAATTTAAAATATACCAGTATTAATGATCAATAAATTAGAAATCTTTGCCAATCCAGAGAATGGGCTTCTGTGTTGTTCCCAGATAACTATTCCAGAAGTTTGTGTATAAAATTCTGAATCCTGATGGGCCCCTGCAGTAGTTGTTTGCCGGTAATCTGCGGTGTGTTGAAATAATATTAGACATCTATACTCTAATTCCACTCCCCAAAATTTTGCTGAATGGCAAGAAAAAATACTGAAAGTTGGTCAAAATTGCAGTAGACGTGATTTGTGTGATTTAAATGTGTTTTAATTGTGTTGAGATGGAAAAAAAATTGTTCAAAAAACGTTGATGACAATTTTTTCAAAAAGAAAAGAAAAAAACGAATTTTTCAGGCAGGAAATTGTGACCAGTTGTTTTCCATGATTAGTGCAATTTTTTGGCAATTGCCTCTTCTTTGGTATGGCCTAATTTTGGTAAATCTAACAAGCAAAGTAGACTGATAGAAGGTCAGTAATTAAAGTACTTAGAAATATTTTAATGTTATCTGATTCCTCCTTGTAACTATGCAAAAATTAAAAATACGTATATTGTACCCAACCTATAAGCTACACTAAAAATTTAATCCACTTTTGCAAATATTTTGCCTACACCAAACTGCGATAACTTACAAAGAATTTTGAATTTGCAAAGCTGCAAACGCTAAAAGGTTTAAACTATTGCATCTTGTATGGCTTAGGAGCAACTCATAAAAAATGCTATTTAGAAAATTTTCGATAATGGAAGTTAGAATTTGGGCCTCAAGGTTGACTACTTAAAGAAGAAAAGATCACTTTGTGGCAAGCCATCAAAAGCTGGAAATATATATGAACAATAACTTCTATTAGAATGTAATGTACCCTAATTGGGGTATGCCTGATTTTGCCCAAAAGTAAAAATTTCAACAATATAATTTGTTTCACAAATAGTATTCTAAAATTAATCACATAAGAGTTATTAAACTTAAGAGTAAATGAACAATGAAGATAAATGACATCACCTAATTGGATCTAATTTATAGTACCATTTCCAATAACCAACCATAGTAAGGATTGGAGAGGAAAGCATGATAGGGCGCTTGGAGACTCTTCATCACAATTAAGCCCAAGAGCGTGGTATAACACCTCTTGGCCCACAAGTGGCAGGAACTCCTGTCCATTAAACATGGGGTGGCCTACTTACATTTTGGAACCGGTCTGCTGCCTCTCCCAATTGTGTTTCCTTGCTAATCCATGCCTGATTACATATAGGGAAACAAATAGATTAAATCATTAATTATAAGAGCCTTAAATAGATTCGCAATTCCCATTAGTAATTATATTAAAAGATACATAAGAGATTATATATATATATATATATATATATAAAACATTATACTCCATCATGATGCATACCAATCACTTAATTAAATCCAGTGGCTGCTACTTTTTTGAATGCAGATATTTATATCTGATTTGATCTCCTTTGATGATTGATGTCTTAGTGATTGATATTTGAGTGATTGTCTTAATGATTGATATTTGAATGATTCAAGGCTAGAATGGTTGATGCTTGAATAGTTGATGTTTTGTATGTTTGATTGATTGAATGAATTGATAATTTATGATGCTTATTTGTTGCTTGACTGTTTGCTTGATTTGATAATTGATGATTGATGATTGGATTCATGAGTGATGATTGAACGTTGGAATGATTTCTCCTTTATACTTTATTGCTGAAAGAGTCACCACTTTTCATAAGAATTGAGTCACCACCCTTCATTGCTGCCCCTTTGAGAATAATAAATCATTTTTTTCTAAATTGATCTCTCTTGCATGTCCTCTGTCAAATGAAACCTTCTTCCTTTTATGTCTTCCAATGGAAGGGAGAAGTCACACCTCTTTATCATGTCTACGCTTTGCAAGGGTCACAACCTTTCATGATTACCAGCCTTTGAAAGAGTACAACCTTTCATGATTTCTGCCCTTTAAAACAATCAGTTACTTATTTTCTTCCCATTCGTTTCTTCTTCTATTAATCCCTCCTTGATTCCTATGCTTCCCTCTTCCTATTTTCAGATGAACTCTTTTCCCTTTTATATTCTCATGTTTGAGGGAGTCACAACTCTCCACTTCATGCCTTTGACCATTCATTAAACTTAAAAGAATATTAATTATATTATATTTTATTTTTACTTTTTTTAAAAATATTTTAATTATTTTATTATTATTATTTATTATTAGATCCTATTTCAAAAAGGGGACATTACAGTCCGGCCTGCCCAAGATTGCTTGTCCTCAAGCAATTTTAATATGGAATAATCGTAGATAGAGTGTTCAAGATGACTCCAAATAGGAAAAGACTTGGTGTATGCAACTTCTAACTTTTCTTTTATACAGATCTATTTTACCAGTCCACTTTTGTTGTGCTACTTTGATATTATCTCAAGTTGCAAATTTGAACCAGGATATGTTTTTGCCTTTACTTCAAAAGCGAGGTATCCCAATAATTAAAGATAAGCTTTCTCTCATCCTTAGAAAGGAAGGATGAAAGTTCACAACCAAAAAAGTTGATTTCTCTTTTAGTATCACTTGTATTGGCAAATGACTCATTGGTGGATCCAACATTTGCACAATAACACAAATATCTATCTGAGTCAAAGTAAAGGCGAGCTTTCCACATATTAAGATGAGGATTAGAAGCATGACACACATCTATGATCTTAATGGTGATGTTTTCTATTAATGCTGTCTTCCTTCCCCCTCACCCAAGATGCAAAACATAGGAACATTATGGTGATGCATTGTAGATGATATTATCTGCCTTAGTAAAAATAATTTCCTTTTTCCCCAATAAATGATCTTTATTCTCCAATAGAATCTCTTCATAGATAGGTGGTAGGAATCTAATAAACTAATTTCCTTACTTCTGTATTAACTTATGTGCACCAGTGTGAGTTTTGGGATGGTTATTCAAGGTTCCTTCCAATGAATACTATTGTATCAAGGAAAACTTAGATGGGCATAATAATACTATTTTGGATCAAGAACGTTGTTTGACAACAAAATAAATGCTCTGTCTATAGACGTTTTTTTACTGATGATAGACCATACATGGGATAGCTATGTTATGTATAGTAGGTAAGAGTATACCCTAGGGTGAAATGGTAATGCTTAACTATACATCATAAAATGGAGACCTTATGATGTTAGGAATACGTTTGCTGAATCCTAATTGTTTGTGTGATAGCTGTACCCTAACACAATTGAGAATGTTAAGAGTTTGAATGTTTAATATTCATAAGAAGCTTGACATAGTGGCAGATCATGTACAATCATGTTTTGTAGTTAATTATGTTCTAATGTTTGTTTCAGTCTTGATTTGTGGTGAGGTGAGGTGAATCCATTGGAGAGATTCATTCCTTTTGAACTTATAATCCTAAGATTTAAAATGAAAATGTGGCATACATTCAACTCTTATATAGTGCAGTTCTTACTTCAACATGTATGCATGTGTTTATACTTAAGAGGGGAAGTATAACTTTCGTATTAAATTTAATAAGGGAATGATGAAGGACATCAAATCTCAATTGTCATGTCAAAATGCTATAAAAGATCTTGGTATCACAAACTTTAATTCAGTTATGGAAATTGTAAATGATTGGTTATACTTGAAACTGTAGCTGAATCAAAAAAATTATGTTGAGAGGATATTGCAAGGGTTAAAAGTGCACAAATGCAAACTTGTTGATGTTCTTGTTTCTGTTGGTTTAAATTTATATGTAGGAAATTGTCCCAAGATGTGAAAGGACATGTGTCATGTTCCTCATGTACTGTCTAATTTGTTTTCTTTATTATGGCCAAAATACATCAAAATAACTTTCTCAGCCCAAGAAGCATTTGACAAAATTTTATTGCAGTGTTCTAAAGCTCTTATAGAGTCTAGATAGATTTGCCATTTTCATAATTGTTAAGCATAAAGTAATTATAAATACACATGGAGTAAACTTGATGAAAGCACATTGGGGATAAGCAAATATATAAATACACGTAAGACACATAGTATACACATAAATACACATAAGACACGAAGCATACACATAAATACACGTAAGACACAAATCATACATGTGAAAGGCACACACATATTCAACACCACTTGGGGAACCACCTAAAAATCAAACATAGCTGGTGGTTCAACACTTACTTGCGACATGGGTACCTTTAAAAATTCCATCTGAAAATTGACTAATTTCAGCCATTTAAAACAACATTAAATGCATTTCCCGTATTTCTTTCTAGGATTTTGTTGTTTGTTGACTAGTTTATTTTTCAAAAAAATCCATATTAAATCATCACCTAGTGCATTGATAGTCCAGGTTTCCTATGGTATCTTTCAGATCATTCATTTTGAGCATGATTATGGATTGTCATTTTGAAAAACCCTGTTGCCAGTTAGTCATGTAGTGCCCTATTTTTTGCTATCATCATATCCAATTGTAATCCTCGAGGCTAATTGGTGGATTTCGATTGGTGATGTTGGTTCAAATGTCAGATTCTAAAATTGAAGGTTGTTTTATGAATGGTTCTAGTTGTACTCAAGATCGGTCTCTTGCATTGGCGAAAACGTGAAAACGATTAAATCTTGATAACTTTTGTAGAGGGGAAACTTTGGAGGAATTTTGATAGAAACTTTACACATTGTACAAAAGGGTTTATGAGATTATACAATTTTATAAAGATAATACAAAATACTTTTGGCTCGTATGTTCTGAAGGTATTTTTGAGTTATTATATGTCAAACTAGTAATCCCTTTGTCTTGGTGGAGATCATCTATTATCTATTTAAATGCTTATTAATCTATGCAATTGATGTAATGAAACACAAGTAGACTTTGGTAGCTTAGTTTTTATTTCGAGATTTGTAACCTCTCTTTCATTGTCACTGCATATTGAAATATACATTATGGTGAAACCCCCTTGTAGTGGTTGTCAGTGATGAAGTCCTATTTGGTATTCATGTGTCTACTAGTATGGTCTTTGTTATTTTAACTTTCTTTAACTTCTTTTCTCCTTATGTACTTTTAGGTGAAAAATACTCAAAAATCTAAACAAATCCCATTATGAGGGAGCTGCCCCTTCCAAACGCAGAGGAAGATTTCCAATACATACATAATCTCTCCAACTGGTGGTGCATCTTTGTCACTTTCCATTGTGTGGGTCAAAGTATTATTTTCAAGTGTCAATCTGTTTACCAATAGATTTTTGGTCACTTTATTTGGGAAGAATCCGAAATAATGGTTTGGTATAGAGGAATTCAGAGTTGTAACTCAGAAAGTGATAGTGATAGTGATGATGAAGATTATTCTATGTGCTCATATCATAAAAGACAATTCTTGAAGACCCCAAGCAAGTTGACTTCTTGAAGAGCTTTTATGGTGGCATGCAGTTTGCTTCCAATAAGATACATCCTTGTCTTCTTCAAATTCTGCAAACTATTGAAGAAAAAGATGGAAAAGAAACTCGTTTTTTTGCTCATGATCATGAGTGCTTATTGGAAAGAAGTTGTACATCCGAGGTTAAAGAGGATTCTGTTGAGGAATATCATTCGTCTAACTAGTAATCAAGATTTTTGGTGACTCGACTGGGGAAGAATCTGAAATAATGGTTTCATATAAAGGAATTCAGAGTTGTAACTCAGAAAGTGATAGTGACAGCAGTGATGAAGATTATTCTATGTGCTCATATCATAAAAGACAAGTTCTTGAAGACCCCAAGCAAGTTGACTTCTTGAAGAGCTTCTATGGTGGCATGCAGTTTGCTTCCAATAAGATACATCCTTGTCTTCTTCAAACTTTGCAAACTATTGAAGAAAAAGATGGAAAAGAAACTCGTTTTCTTGCTCATGATCATGAATGCTTACGGGAAAGAAGTTGTACACCCGAGGTTAAAGAGGATTCTGTTGAGGAATATCATTCGTCTAAACCAGTAGTCAACACCAATGATGAGGAAAATGATCCTTCTTTTGTACCTGTTGCTCAAGAAAATCAAACTCATGAGGATTCTAAGCAAATTCAATTTTTGAAAAGCTTCTATGGTGATTTGAAACTTTGTCCTAATAAGATGCACCCTTATTTGCTTCAAAAGTTGCAGAAGATTGAACCAAAAGGTAAGGAGACTTGTCTTCTTGAAACTCTTGTTCCTAAGCTAGTATCAACTATCGAAGTGAAATCTTTGTATACTGATGACAACGATACAGATGAGAAATTTTTTCCTAAGCATTAAAATTGGTTCATTAGGAAATGCATATGACAAAGAAGATGAAGTTTGTATGCCTGCTCATGAGGATGCATGTCAAATGAACAATAAAGAAAATGTGGTGGTGATAGAAAGAGGGTATTCTATTGAAACATGCAACAATGAAGAAGAAAGCTTTCAATAGTTTGAAGACAAAGATGATGATGAGGCATTGCAAGATCAAATTCATGAAGTTTTCACTCCCATTTGGTGTCTTAATGCTTTAGATGATGACTTTCTTTGTGGAGAAGACATTTTCATTCATTCATCATTGATTGCCAAAATGGAAAATCCTATTGATGAAATTGAAGGTATGAACTCGTTCATTTCTTCTTTTGTGCAATCATTAGACAATGAGCTTTTTGGGTTGGTCATATTAAAAGATCAAGTTTCGTCTCAAGAAAATGATCATATGGTTTTCAAGGAAAATTCTTGTGAAGTAGTCTCACATTCTGAATTAGCAAAAATTTCCTCAACTAAAAGACTACATGAAATGGATCGTAACATTGAAAGTCACCCCATACATGATGAGTATAGTAATATGGACGAAAGAAATATGATGTATAAAGATGGTACAATGGGAGATGCAAAATTTTCATGTATAAGCAAAAATATTGAGAGTCAATTTGAACATTTGAAAAAGCTAAGTATGGGTGTTGATCTATCTAATGAAGCTCAAAAGAATGCTCAACTCGATGAAACTTTTGCTCATGATTGTTGTGTTGAGACTTTAGACATTGGCTTTCTATGTAATGAAAAAGCTTACCATTTTTCTATTCATGGCCCTACATCCTTAATAAGGGAAAATCATACATCCACAGAAGCCATTGTATCAAATGAACAAAATCATGTGCTATTGTGTCGTTCACATAAAGAAGACAACAATATGAAGATAGAAATTTTCCCTACAAAGGAATCGGTTCTTGAAGAAATGTGTTTTAATCAAGAAACTTAAAAATGCGAAGGTGAAAAGAAAGAGATCTCTACTCTAGTGCACATATAGTCAAGATATAGAGAAAGGAATTAATGACAAGCCGGATATTAAAGCAGCCCTCCTTCCTTGAGCACCACGAACATTCCTCAATGCAACATCATAGATTTGTTGCATCATGCATGCACTAACAAGTAAAAGACTATTATAGGTTTTCTTGACGACACATGTTGAATGCAAGGTCACAAAGGAGTGGAAAATAAAAACCATCTTAAGCAAGTTGAGCTTGATGTGAATACATATTTAGATCCAAACCATTGTTTGCCATATG
>VDFB02358529.1:0-16965 GCA_007258455.2 Sequoia sempervirens | reverse complement strand
TATATATAATATAATATATTATATTTTATTTTATTTATTTTATATGTTAAATAATTGGTTATTATTTAAATGGTTTGGATTTTAAATGATTTGGTTTTTAAATGGATTTTATAAATATATATATATATATAAATGTATATACATTAAGTATATAATTATGTATATGTTTAATATATATTTATATTTAAATATAATGATCTTAAGATTATTTTATTGTAATGGATGAAAACATTTATTTTATAATGAAATGATTTAAATGGGGAAATGAGTTTTTTTATATTTAAATATTATTGGGAAACTAAAGCAGACCCTTAGATTTAAATTTATAATTGCTTATCAAATGATCAAGTAATTAGTTAATAAGGGAATGATTTTAAGGGAAATAAATATCCATTTTAAATGAAATGAAAATTTGTAAAAAAATGATGTTATGATAGTTTAAATATTATTTGGTTGTAAATGAATTTATGTCAAGTCTAGTTATCTTCATGTAATGTGTAATTGGAGAAATTATAGAGTTAAATAATTAGTTTGATTTGTTCTTATCTTATGAATAAAATTGTCTAGAATTAGAAGTAATTGAGCAAAATATTATTGTTGGATTGGATTTAAGAAATCTGAATATTAGAAGTTTTATTTGCCTAAGTTGCTTTTAACTTGTGTTTTTCCTATTATGTCCATTGGGCAAAATGGGTTAATCGAGTTAGTAAGTCTTCTAGAGAAGTTATTCTAGGTTGGGATATTTTATGTGATGGCTCGATTTGTGTATTGTCTTGGGTAGTGCGTATAGTTGTATCCTATTGTTTTACCCAATTTTCACGAACAAGGATGGTTTGTGCCTCCTTTGGATTAGGAGTAGATTATGTGATTTGTGCCTCCTTTGGTTTAGGAGCAGTTTATGTGGTTTGTGCCTCCTTTGGAAGGAGTAGATTATGTTTTTTGTTGCCTCTAGTGTTTGGGGTGAGTTTTCATTATATGTTCCTCCTAGAGTTGGAGTGGTTTTATCTTGTTAGCATGCACTTGGGATTCCCTTGGTGATTGGTTTGTATGTGTTGTTGATAGGAGAGTGGCTCTAGGTGGGGGTCTGGCACACAGAGGGGCGCCAGGGTAACTCACTTAGGGTTTAAGTAAGTGATAACTTAAAAAGAATTAATGAATTTTTAGACTAATTAAGATAATGAATGCCTCTCATGACTCCATAATTACATACTTGAGATGAGACGAAGCTAATGTAATTGTATGGGGGGTCTCGATGGACGGTAGAGGCAAGCTGTGGTAACCCTAAATGGGGGTTCTGTGAGCTCTGTGAAGCTTGGCTGCGGTAACTCATAGTAAATGATGTGTGACACTCTCTCTATGACAACCATAAGTCAATTTTGTTGTACTGTGTAGTGGCTCATTGGTATCCGGAAGCAGTGTAACCATTGTGTTAAGTAATGTTGTGTTTGTATTCGATTCAGTTCAGTTATGTTTTAGCTTGTGTCTAGAGGTAGATGGTCTTGTCTAGAAATCCTTGTTACTATCTCCTAGCATGGGGGGTGAGCCTTCGGGTATCACTTGGTTGGGTGGAACGTGCACCTTACTCCGTTGGGTTTTCTTCTTGTTCGTGTGGATGATATTTCCAATGGAAGAGCTCGTGGGATCCAATTTCATTTCATGCTTTACTCATTTCAGTTGAATCTTGTAATTAATTACCCCTCATTTGTTATCGAGGTGGAAGATGTAATTTTTAACCATGATTTTTGGATTTACCTCATTCAGGGAATGAGAGTTGTAATCTTATTGTTTAATTATGTTATTTGGAATCATGTGGTATTTCTTATTCTTTGATGTAATTTAACATGTATGGAATGTATGTGTTTCTTAATTCGTTAAGTAATTAAATGCTATGGTTTCAGTTCATGTTTCTTGTTTGGGTTTTAAAGTAATCTCAATCTTGTAACCTTAGAGGTTGTTGCAATGGGTAGGAAGTTGCATGTTGTTTGTACTTGAACAAAAAAAAATAGTACGTTTGAGTAGTTAATTGCAACTTCCTCTAGGGTTTAAGCAAGTGGTGTTACATGGAAAAGAGAAGGAAAGGTCCCCACTAATTTAGGTTATGAACAACTCAAGAATGAGTGTCAAAATGGGTAAATGATGAAAACCATGTAGTTTAATTGAAGTAAAAATTATACTAGATTCTATTTATATATTAGGATTATTGTTAGACAAGGGTGCTCAATGGAGCTCATAAATATCAAGTCTATCATTAATTAACTAATTCATCAATAAGTAATTTATTCTTCTAAGTTTTTATGGGTCTAGAGCTTTATCTTTTAGGGCAAGGGGAAGTTTACTCATAGGTGTGGTTGTTTCCCAACAAGAGTGTATCTATAGAGCTAGGGTATATTTATTGTGAATACATGTATTTATCAAGTATGACATAGAATTTAATTAAATCCGAGGACATAAATTGATTTATCTAAATTTTCAAATTTCATGATAAGAGACATGTAAGTTCTCTATAGTGGGACAAAGTAGTTAAGAAGAAATTATAAGTTTAACACTAACATTAATTTATAATCTCATTCATTATTTTCAAAGCATATTAAAGATAAGAATAAAAAATTAATAGAAGACATTCAAAGGGACACATAGATATATGCTAGTGGTAAAATTGAAATGTACAAAATAAACAAAGATGAGCTTGAGCTCTATTCACATATTGAAAATGGCTTCTTTAAGTACAAAGACTTCACTAAATTTTTTAGTTGTACAATGAAATCATATTTATACATGTGAATTGGTGTGCATAATTTATCATGCAAAAATGGAAGAAATTAGATCTTTACTATATAATTATTTAGAGATTTGATGACATGAAAACATATCTATGTCAAATAAAAAATGTAAGAAACCTCCAAGGAGGGATACTTCTAAAATTATGTGAAGTGAAAGTTAAGAACCAATGACAAGGAGGACACAAAATAAAGCAAGGAAGGAGGGAAATTTCCAAATTGAAATTACTCAATGAGCAAGAGCAACATGATCAATCCTAATGAGATTGAAACTTGTAACCATACTAAAAAATGAGAATGTTTAAACTATAGTTGATTATGGCAATGATGTAACATAGCAACATGATCAATCCTAATTAGATCAACCTCATAAATTTATGCTATGATTTGTTGAACTAGTTAAGAAACATCTCCTCATTTCTCAACACAAATGGTTACATTGAAAGTATTGATTGTATTTTCAAGTTGCACTATCTAAAAGGTGAAAATATTAGGGTTTTAGGTTTAGGTTTTAGGGTAGATAGGGTTTTAGGTTTAGGTTTTAGGGTTTAGGTCCAAGGATTAACCTAGGTAAATTAGTTTTTAGGGACCTATGTTTTGTGGAACCTAGGGTTTAGGGTTTTGATTTCTAAGTTAAATGTGTCCAATTTAGGTTTAGTTTTTATGGTTTTCGATTTACAATTTAACGTTCTTTGTTTCGTTGATGTTTATGATTTTTTAAATGCAATTTAAAAACTATAAAATATCAAACTAAAACAAACTAAACAAACAAAAAATAAATAACAATTACAAAACAAAAATGCAAGATATAAAGGAAAAAAATGGTAGAATTCAACCAACCTGGAGGTCGCTGAGGTTGGTTGTGTTGATGGGAGGAGGTGGCAGTGAAAATTTGCTTCAATCAGGCCCTTTGAAATGTGTACACGATCTTGCTTCTCCTTCTCTGGCGTAGCTCAAATTGACAGGTGAAATGAAACACAATCGCTTATTTAAAAAAAAAAATAGCTTTAAGAAATGCGTACGCGTTTTAGGTTTTCATACCCGAATCTGAACACATATGCATTCAAATTTAGGCGCGAGTACCCGATCTGTAACACGTATGCATTTTTTAAGAACATGTACGTGTTTCGTGCAATTTTTTTGTTTTGGTCGAAACTTTCCCTCTTCGTGGACCCAACTTCTTGCACTTACCCATATATTTTTACATATACTATAATATTTAAATTTAATTAACTTTCATCATTTTAACAATTTAATTTATTTTTTAGAGAGAGATATTATACCATCCACTAAAGTTCAAATTAAATTTTGAACTTAAATTTGTTATTCAAATTAAATTTATTTATTTATTATTATATACCATATTTTAATTTAACATAGTATAAATTATTGAATATAGTTTACAAATATTTTTATTTAATAAAATTATATATTTATATTGACTATGTCATATATATTTATTTCTAATATATTATTGAATTTTATATAATATAATTAAGATAAAATTATTAATATTAATATAAATGTATGTAACTACCTTTTATTCCATTATGTTACAGTATGGTATGCATTATCATACACTTCGTGTTGTAATGATTAATTATTTACATAATTTTAATAAAAATTAACAACATTTTTAAATATTATTTTAATACTATAATTAACAAAATTAACATTTAATTTTATTCACATTAACAAAACTTACATTTATTTTTATTAAATTTAAAATACTATAAAGGCAAGTACTAGCCACTACGTGACACTTGTTTATACATAACTTAAGATGAATTCCTGAAATTCAAATATCACAAGCCGACATCAAATCTAGGATTTGAAATAATTAAAATACAACCAAAAACATATCCCAAGGGGGGTCTTAGGTCTAAGTGAGGACCCATTCGCCATGTGGCGAAAGGGTCCTAGCTCACTTAGCTAGGACACACTTTGGGGATTGTGAAATGTTATGTGAAAATAGGGTCCTAGGACCTAGTGAGGACCCATTCACCAGGTGGCCAATGGGTCCTAGGTCACTAACCTAGGACACACACCTTCAAAAATTAAGTGTTATGTAATATCATTAAGGATGTCGAGCTTTATCCCTCAGAATCTACAATTAGTTAGGCTTGGATTTGAATTAAAGGGACAAATTAAACTCATTAACCTCAATTAATTAATAAATCCCTAGATTAGTGTGAAAGTGTAAAGATACACCTTACAACACCCTAAATAAGGCACCATTAAGTCCATTTAGTTAAAAAGGGGCCCTAAACTTAATGTAAATGTGTAAAACACATTACAACACTAAATCAAGGCATAATTAAGCTCATTGTAATTTTAATTATTCCCAAATTAAGTGTGAAAAAGGGATACTTTTTTCTACACTACATTTAGCCCCCACTTTAGTGAGAGGAAAAACTTTCTTCAAACTCACACTAAAGTAGACAAGAGGGGTCCAAGTGTACCAATGTGGATGGTATACGATGACAAAGATCAAGGAGGGTGATCAAGCTCCCAAGATCCAAGATCCTACGTCAAACCAACATAAGCACAAAGGGACACACACAAGGTGTATGATATGCAACAACAAGACAAAATACACAAAAATACAATGTCAATGACTAAAATAAAGAAAAACAAAACAAAAATAAAAAATAAAAAGGGGTGGATCAAGCCTCGACAATCTATCCAACTCAATGTGGATTAGGTCCCAGTTGTTTATCAAAAACATGCACTCACTTTGGGGTAGTGGAACCCCGGACTGTCCACTAGGTGATTTTTCCCAATGGGTAGCTTAGTGAGAAATTCATGCCTTTGTGTTAGCTTCTCACTGTACTTACCATACCAAATCTATCCCTTTGATAACTCTGATAGGGCACCACAACATGAAACTTCAAGCTTCGCAAGGCCTAACAAGTTGTGTTATGCTAAGCACTTATGAACAACATGCATGTAAAGGTTTTTGTTCAATGGGACTTTGCTTATTTCATGCAAGGTATCTTCTTAGCGAATATCGTGCCTAACATCTCCAAGAGAGGACAAGTCAAATAAATATCATGCTCTTAGAGGAAATCAAACCCAATGACACCACCAAGAAAAGGACACATTGCAGGAAAAAAAATCACACAAAGAAATACGAGTGTCGATATATGCCCCCACTTTAAAGCGGTTGCTAACACCATTGGTGTGAGAAATACACTTTAAAGTAGGAGACACGAGAGCTTATTCATAAATCCTTTTGCCAAGTCATATGTTCCCGAATAAAACTACATCATGAATAAGGGGTTTCCCCCAAAATGCAATACTAAAGATAACTTAGTATGTCACATGCGAGCCAACTTAAGGCATGTTGTCCACATCCCAAGCTTGATCTTATATATATATATATGGAAGGCGTTCAATTATCCAAAAGAGACAATCAACAAGTGCCATACGAGGACAAGGCTACCTAACCCCCTTGCCCCCACTTAGTGAAAGACAAGGGTGAGCCGAGATGATTGATGAAAATTGGTATTAATTAGAGGAACTAGGTGTTGCAACACAAGGAAGAGCACCAAAATCCTTAAGATGTTGAATTTTATTACCCAAAGCCTTACATTCATTAGTAGAATGACCATGAACTCTATGATATGCATAAAATGAACTCTTATTATACAATTTATTTCTTGTTCTTTGAGGGAGAGATATCAAGTGATCTTGGAGTAGTCTTGACAAGATAATCTCTTGATAAACAATAGGGGATGTTTCTTTCTTAGCACAAGATGTCATACACACAACATATGATAAGGCCTTAGATGAAGATGGAGATAGAGGTGGTAAACCTAGATCTTTCTTGAAAGAGTATGATATTTTCTTCACTTTTTCTCTATCATTTTTCTCAATGTTTTCATTATGTCCATGCTTAGAAAGGGATTTGTATCCAAGAACAAAACATTCTTCCAACTCAGATGAGGGGGTTTTATGCTTCAAATAAGGATTGGATTCTTCGCAAGAACACAAATCCTTTTTAACTTTCTTAAAGTTATGCATCTTCCTCTCATGAGGGATGGGAGTTGAAGAGCCCCCATCACCACCATGGGGTGATGGTGTTATCGTAGAACCAAGTTGAGCACATGAAACAAAAGGATGTTTAGGTGCAGATTGTGAGATTATGTACTCTCCCATAAAGGAGGGCATAAAATCTAATAAACCCCAATCGTCACTAAAGCATGTGTCTGAAAATGAATTATTTGTATGACTCTTTGGACTTTGAGGGTGATATTTTGGATTCTTCATTAAAACTAGGCGTAAAATCTAATGACCCCCAATCATCACTAAAGAGTTTTGTTGTAGGTGAAATACAATTAGGATTAACATCAACTTGTATAGGTTCTACTTTTGAGGTTGGAATGAACATATTAGGGGAGTTGGAAGTGTGATGATCATGTTTAACTTTTGATTTATAACTTTGTTCATCTGCTTCAACTGTGTATATCTTATTGTTGTATTCAAATTTCATTGCACAGTGAAGAGTAGATGAGATTCCTTTTATAGAATGAATCCATGGTCTCCCTAAGAGAAGGTTATATGAAAGAGGTCTTGGCATGATATGGATAGGGGTAGGAAAAATCATAGGTCCAACCTTAATAGGCAATGTGATCACTCCTAATGGTTTCCTATTAAAATTTTCAAAGCCACAAATATTAGCATCATTAAGTTGAATACGCCTCTTGTCCACTCCAATTTTATCTAGGAGATCAATTCTACAAACATTAAGACTTGCTCCATTATCTATAAGGGTGCACCTAACTACAGTTCCATTAATAATCACCTTTATCATTAAGGATTCATTCTTATGTTGTATCTCAAGCAAGGGTAATTCATGTTTAGGGAATGTGATTTTTGACTTTTTCACTTGCATACAATCATAGGAGGTTGCTACATCATTCAATTTCATATAAAATTGCATGTTATTCTTCTGCAAAATTTCTTGTAGCATCATATGGTGTGTAATTGATTTTTTTGTTAAATCCAAAAGGGAGATGTTTATATGACGAAGTTGCTAAAAAAAAATTCTCTTTTTCCGCTATGTGAAGGAAAACTAGGAGCAATAGGCAAGATAGGTTGAGGCAATGGTAATGAGGTAGGTATGGTTTGTTGTTACATATTATATGTGTGAGTAGTGATATTGTAACTCAGTTGTTGCAAAAAATTGTTACTACATATTTGCGGTAACTTCTGTAGGTAATGGTTTAGGTGGTTCTATGATGGGAGGTGACTTAGGAAGCTCACTAATTAAAGGAGATCCAATTGGTGTAGTCATAACCTCAACTAAGTGACCTAGATGACCTTCTAGTGAGGGGGTTTCTAATGTGAGCTTAACATCTTCATCTATGCCATCCACCTTAGTGTTTGTTGAGAAAAATATAGCATTAGAAGAGGGACAAACAAGATTCTCATGACACTCAATAATTGGGCCTTCTAACACTAAAATACCCTTGTCACAAGTAGGAGAGGTATTGGGAGAAGAACAATTAGGATTGTCATGATTGTCTATGTGCGCATCCTCTTGCATCAAAGCTTTAGTGAATGATCTATGGGATATGAAGTCTTCAAGGGATTCTTCTAACATGTCAAATTCATCACTACTAAAGGGTTTGAATGATATGCTTTCTCCAAGGTTAACCATTTTTTATTTGTTTCTTATGATGTTTTTGGTTTTTTTTTTTTTTCTAATGATTGTAAAATGTAAACTAATCTATCTAATGATGCAATAATGTTGAAAATGAAAGAAAAGTACAAAAATCTAACACTAATTTTAAATAAAATTTGCAAGAAAATGTTCTCCACAATTTTTCCAAAATCTTACTAAATGAGCAATGATTTGAATGCACAAACAAGCTATTTTAGAAATTGAATTCTCAGATTAGAAAACAATAACAAAAATGGAAACAAAAGATTAAAAAGCACCCAAAAATATACCTAAAATGTCTGTACAAGGACACATTTTCCATTGGGTGAATGGGTCCCAGATCAAGTTTTTAGAAAAGTAAAAAATGCAATTTTTAAGTTGTTTTATGTGTTTTTTGTGCCTAGTTTCAAACTGTAACTTCAATGGTGAAATTTTCCAGAATTTGATGTCTAAATGCTAGTGAAATGAAGGAAAAATGTGACCTACATGACACTTTTTGAAATGCAATTTGGACTTAATTTTTGAATATGAATGATGAAAAGGACACTAATATGCAAACACTATGCAAAATTAATGTAATATGCATGCAAATTTTTAAACTTTTTCAGATTTAAGCAATGCAAGAAATGCAAATTTAAACCCCTATATGCAATGCAAAATAATACAATTTTGACAACCCTAGATGAAATGCAAACTAATGTAATGCAATACAAACTAATGCAAATCCTATATCTAGGGTTTGAATGCACTCCAAATCAAAAAAATTATAGTGTAAGATTGTCAGGTTCACCAAAATGAAACATAGAAAAATGGGATTGAATCAAAATGAATTGATAAAAATGCACCTATTCTTATAATTTCATTCAATTTGTAAGAAATAATGTGTAAATGAGTTACAAAAATTAAACCTAACCAATATAGCAATCAAAAGGTAGGTTTTAAGAGGGTTAAATGTTGTGTACCTATTGCAAAAACTGCTTTTTCAGGCCTCACCGAGGACTCATTCGCCCTATGGAAAATGGGTCTTGGCTAGGGTTCTAGAAAATAATTTTCTAGGTTCTATTCTTCAATGTCTACACTCCTAGATCCTAGTCAGAGACTGTCGAAAACTCGAAAATAAACTTTGTAGCTCAGTTTCTGTGATTTTGCAAGAAAGGTGATAACTTTGACAACTTTGCAACTTTCTCCAATTTTTCTTTCTAAATGATCTTCAACCTAAAACCTATAATCACACATCAAAGGAGAGAAAAATTTATTTGTTAGGGAATAGGGGTTTTCCTTGGTCAAACCCCATTTTGGTAATTAAACCTTGAGATAAAACAATGAAACATGAAGGAATGATGAATGAACAAGCTTATGTCACAACTCACCAAACCTTTGATAATCCTTGATAATGGAGGTCTGCAACTTACATGAAATGGCTTCAATGGATGTGGATATTGACTTTGAATCGCGGTGAACCCCTAATCCTAGTAATTCGCGAAAACAACGGTGAATAAACAAGTTAAACAAGAGATTGGTAAGCTAAAACAAGGATTCCCCATGAAATCCATTTGCAAACTTCAAAATTAGGAAATAAAACAAGGAAGAACACAATAAGACAAGGAAATATAGATTCAATCCCATCACTAGAAAAGCAAACATATTGATCCCATGGTGGGGAATCTGTGCCAATTTGATGTGAAAATTGGCCCCTTTCCTTTCCTAAGATGAAAGCTTGATGTTGATGATGATTAATTCACTTTGATGATGAAGTATGGCTCCAAAGCCAAATCTGCAAAAACCTAGCTAAGAACTCCAATGGTGATGGATGAAAATGGCTAAATATTTTAGCATAATAACTTTGATGATCGAATGAGGATAGGATATCTCTTTATTTATAGAATGCCAAGATGGATGAATGTTCAAATTTGAGCAATGTGGGACTAACATTATCTTTTCAGTAGCCACTTCGTTCAGTTACGTATTGCTACTTTGTGTCAAGAATTCAATGATATATTTGCTTGGGAATACAAGGACTTAAAAGGTTTTGACCCTGAATTAGCCCAGCATACCATAGAGTTGGAGCCTAATGCAAATCCCCTAAGACAGAAGCAGATGTTGTTAAATCCTAAGCTAGAACATTTGATGAAAGCTAAGCTAAGTAATTGATTGAAAGTAATATAATTTTCCCTATCAAGCATACTTCCTGGGTCTCAAATTTGGTTCTCGTTAGGAAGAAGAATGGGGAAATTAGACTTTGTGTTGATTTTAGGGACTTGAATAAGGCATCCCTTAAAGATCATTATCCGCTTCCTTCCATGGAACAAATTCTGCAAGTAGTGTTCAGTTCTGACAGGTTTTCTCTGCTTAATGGATATTCAGGTTATAATCAGATTATGGTAAAAAGGGAGGATCAATATAAAACGACATTTACAACTAAATGGGGCACTATGGCTTATAAAAAGATGCCTTTCGGCTTGTCCAAGGTGGAAGCGACATTCCAAAGAGTGATGGATATGGCCTTTCATGGCCTTAAGAATAAAATTGTGCTTGTCTATTTGGATGACATTACAGTGTTTTCAAATAATGCAGATGAACACCTTGAGCATCTAAGACAGATCTTTCTTAGATGCAGGGAGTATGGAGTCTCACTTAATCCCAAAAAGTGTATATTCTCGGTACACAAAGGTAAGCTTCTAGGCCATATTGTTTCTAAACATGGAATTTCTATTAACCTAGAGCAAGTTTCAACCATCCTAGAATTGCCATTTCCAGCTCATAAGAAGGGGTTACAAAGTTTCCTTGGGAGGATTAATTTTGTAAGAAGGTTCATACCTAACATTGCAGCTTTATTGCAGCCCCTCACAGCGATGTTGAAAAAGAACATACCTTTTCAATGGACCAAAGAGGGTAAAAGGAGTTTCGAGCAAATAACAGAAGCTCTATCCACTACCCTGACTCTCATTAACCCAAATTATGGCAAATATTTTATCTTGTATGCTTTTGGGGGAGTTGATACTATTTCTGCCATGTTATGCTAGCAAAATGATGAAGGTTTGGAGCAGCCCGTAACCTTTTTCAGCCAGGTATTGCATGATTATGAGGTTAAATACTCCTTTGTAGAGAAACATGTATTTGCAGTAGTCAGGAGTCTTAAAAAATTTAGGCGCATGTTGTCAAATAACAAGATTCACTTGTTAGTTGCTCACCCAATCGTAAAGGAGTTATTGCTTGATAAAGACATAAATGATAAGAGGGTTGGGTAGATAACAAAGGTAATGGAATTTGATGTTGACAATAAGGTTACTAAGCTGATTAGGGGCAAAGGATTGTGTGAACAATTGGTTGAAAATGCAGAAAACAACATAGAAGATGATACAAACGTTGCAATGGTGCTAAGTGACAAAGAACAAACTGCAATACCAGCTCCTAGCACAAATTGGGTGCAACAAATTATCAACTACTTGCAGACTGGTAAGTGTCCCAAAGGCCTTGACAAAGCTAAGAGAAGATATTTCAGGTTACAAGCTATTCCTTATACTATTGTGGATGGTGTTCTTTTTAGATGAGATTTTCAAGGTGTATTATTGAGGTGCATTGAGCTTAACCAAACAGATAGGCTGTTAGAAGAATTCCATGGTTTTTCAGGTCACTTTGTAGCGAGGACCACAACCCTTAAAATCATGAAAGCTAGTTATTATTGGTCGGATATTTTCAAAGATGCTTTTGCTTGGGTAAGGAAATGCAAAAAATGTGCACTATTTGTAGGTAAACAAAAGTTTGCACCTTTGCCTTTAAATCCTATCCAAGTAGAACAGCCTTTCGTTAAGTGGGGGTTTGATTTTATTGGGCCGATTAACCCACCTTCAAGTGCTAGTCACAAGTGGATTTTAATAGCCACGGATTATTTCACCAAATGGACAGAGGTTGCTGCTCTAAAAGAGGCAAATGAAGCCTCCATTTTAATTTTTTATCAAGACTTAGTGTCAAGGTTTGGTGTTCCAGATTCTATCATATCTGATAATGCTTTGGCCTTCGTTGGTTTGAAGATTTTTGACTGGTCCGTGAAAAATAATATCTTTATGAGCACCTCATCTAACTATTACCCATAGGGTAACGGGCAAGTAGAATCAACCAATAAGAATCTGATTAAAATCATCAAAAAGACTATTGAAGACAACCAAAAAGTTTGGCATGAGAAGCCAAAATTAGCCATTTGGGTTGATAGGATAACTCCCAAGAAGGCCATTGGTTGTTCTCCATATGTCCTTACATATGGTAAAGAGGCCAAGTTTCCCATCTCTATTGAGCTACCAACTTGAGCTTCATCAAGGAGCTTGAACTATTAGAAGAAGGGCCCATGGAGGTGGGACTTGCAAAGTTGATGGATCTGGAAGAGACCAGAAGAGAAGCATGGAAGAGACTTGAAGTACATCAAGCTCAAATGAAAAGTTCCTTTGACAAAAGAGCAAAATTCAAAGAGTTTCTTGTTGCAGACTTCATCCTCAAATGGAATGAACAAAAGAGTAAGCCACGAAAGCATAATAAATTTGATGCAATCAAGGAAGGCCCATTTGTCATAACAGAATGCAAGGAGCATAATTCATTCCAGCGCTCAAGGCTGACTGGAGAAGTGCTACCAATCCCAATTAATGGGATTCATTTGAAGCATTGCTTTTAAAGCTTGAGAACCACCTCTATATTATAGTAAATTAGTTGCTACTAATAAGTGCTTTTAAAGCACATTTTCTTTCAGTTTTCCTTCAATAAGTGTTGTTGCACGTGTTCTTTGGCCACTAGGGCCTGTTGGTTGTTGTTGTTTGGTTTTGTTTTGGTTTTTTGCTGCTGTTTGGAGGAGTTTTCAATTTTGGTTCATGAGTTTTCCTAGTTTTGGAGAGGGAAAAATTGACTCCATGCCAAATGGAATTGCATAAGGCCACTAACCTGATGCTTAGCAGGCAAGCATCTAGTAGAGGTCACCAAAAGTGTTATCAATTTTTCACTACAACTCAATTTGACGAAGCTGATTTGTTCAAAGGTTCATTTTAAGGTGAAAATTTAAATTAACCTTTGCAGATGTTGAACCATTGCAAGTGTTTAAATTATTTTGAAGTTTCAAAATGCAATGAGTTGAAGATGTTTGATTCAATTACAGCATTAAGAATTACATAAATGAAAAGAGATGCATTCATTCTATATTCAGTTGCAATGTTCAAACATTGTTTTGCATAAAAGGAAAAGATACAGAATTGAACAAGTGATTTACAAATGTTGAATTTATATTCATTGGGAAATGAGAAACCAAATGTCCCACACAAGCCATGGGAGTAGCTATGACAATGTAACAACAAAAGCATTCTACACTATTGAAGATGAAAGAAAGGAAGACACATAAGAATGAACATAATCATCATTGCCTGTAAGTCTTCAAGTTGATTCCGCAATGGTGCACCATCCTTGTCTCTAAGCTCCTAATAGACCTGCAAAAGATATTAAAAAGGTTGTTAGAGGTTTGACTATGAACATTCCTATGTGAATTATCAACAATAATGGAGAATGTTGCTAATGATACATTGAAACAACTAAGCAAGAGCAAGAAATGTGCCAAGAGCCAAGGAGGAAACATCATAATGATATATTTTTTTTATCTAACATTGTTTGTTTCCATGTGCAGGTATAGGTCAAGCCATGCTACTGATCTAGATTGAACATCATAAAGCATGTGGTGTAAAACAGGCTCCCACTATTAAAATAATATTCTTTATTTATTTATTAATGCTCAACTATGTAAAATATTGTAAAATGTCTAGATAAGATCGTCTCTGTTGTCCGAGATCTTATCTGAAGTTTCTTTTAGAAACTTCCTGCTTTTTCTTGAGATAAGATCGTGTTCGATCTTATCCTTGTACATCTTGTAAATTATTTATTGAGCACATTGCTCATTGTTAATACATCGAATATTTTACCAATTACCTGTGTAATATGGTATCAGAGCACGGGATAATTTTTTCAAAATTAATTTTATAATTTATTTTTGAAATTATTTTGCTTAAAAAAAATTTTGAAATCATTATTGGTTTTAGAATTTCGAAAAAAAATTGAAATTTTTTTTCAGAAGTTTCGAAATTCCCTGAAGTCTCTCTGTAAGAATACGATCGATGGCATTTGCTCAGCCCGTGACTTCTGAAATACATGCAAGAAGGGCATGAAACGCGTCCAAAAGAAACGTCTGAAAATGCAGCCATGAGACTTCAAATCGCTTCAAATCGCGCCAGGTATTGAGACGTCATTGAAAATCATGACCTTTAGATTCAGCACACGATCAGACAAACTTTCGCAGGTTTAAATCGTTGTTACAAGCCTTGCAGATTCAAAGAACACGAGCCAGAGTCTCTACAAACGCGAATACGCCAAAAGATCGACCTTCAAAGGCAGAAACTCAACTAGAAAGCCACGCGCAAACAACAGTCTACAGTGATTTTTTCTCTCATGGCCAACATCCACAGTGTTTATGAGCCTCAGACATATTTAGAGGCAAAAGGAATACCTGAGTGGGAAAAGGCGATGGAATCTGAATACCAGTCTTCAGAAGAATCACACTTGGGTCCTTTCTGATCTTCCTCCAAGGAAGAAGCCCATTAGCTGCAAATGGGTGTACAAGGTGAAGTACAAAGCTGACGAAACCCTTGACAAGTACAAAGCTCGTCTGGTTGCACTAGGGTTCTCACAGAAAGAAGGCATTGACTATGAGGAGACCTTTGCTCCTACAGCTAAAATGAGTACCATACGGCTTGTCCTTGCCTTAGCAGCCCAATTTGGTTGGAAGGTCCATCAAATGGATGTGAAGAGTGATTTCCTCAACGGTGAGTTGAAGGAGGAAGTATACATGACGCAGCCTCTAGGTTTCAAAGTTGTTGGTCAAGAACAAAAGGTGTGCAGATTGGTCAAAGCACTCTACGGCCTGAAACAGGCTCCTCGGGCTTGGTACATAAAAATTGACATGTACCTCATAGATCATGGCTTTCAGAGGAGTCCATCTGACTCGAACCTGTATGTCAAGAATACTGGTAATGAGATCCTAATTGTTGTTGTCTATGTGGATGACTTGATCATTACTGGCAGTTTGGCACATTTGATCACTAAGATCAAACAGGATTTGTGCAAAACTTTTGACATGACAGACTTGGGCCTGCTGCATTATTGTTTAGGTGTTGAGGTTTGGGAGACAGAGAGCAACATTTTCATCTCTCAGTCCAAGTATGCTCGAAGTCTTTTGGATAAGTTTTGAATGCAGGATTGCAAACCTGCCTCCACACCCATGGAAAAAGGGCTTAAGTTGTCAGCTAAGTCCGATTCACCTGTGGTAGATGAAACATTGTTCAGGCAACTAGTGGGTAGCCTCATCTATCTCGCTGCCACTAGACCTGACCTGAATTTTGCAGTAAGCTACATATCACGCTTCATGACAGCCCCTAGGGCTGATCATTGGCTAGCAGCGAAGCGTGTGCTGCGTTATGTGAAGGGCACTACTGATTTTGGACTCTTGTACACTCGGAGTCACGATCCTACACTCAGTGGGTTCGCAAATTCAGATTGGGCAGGTTCAGTTGATGATAGGAAATCTACATCTGGGTATGTGTTCAGTTTGGGATCCGGTGCAGTCACATGGACTAGTAAGAAGCAGCAGGCAATGGCTCTCTCCTCGATAGAAGCAGAGTATCGGGGAGCAGTAAAAGCAGCATGGAAACTCACTGTCATTTCATTCGGAAGATGGTTGAAGATGGATCAGTTCAGTTGTTGTATGTTCCGACAGAGGATCAGACAGCAGACATTCTCACCAAGTCGCTCAGTATAGATAAGTTTGTAAAATTTAGGGGGCATCTTGGTGTAGTTGATAGATTGAGCATTAAGGGAGGGTATTAAAATACTATTCTTTATTTATTTATTTATTAATGCTCAACTATGTAAAATATTGTAAAATGTCTAGATAAGATCGTCTCTGTTGTCTGAGATCTTATCTGAAGTTTCTTTTAGAAACTTCCTGCTTTTTCTTGAGATAAGATCGTGTTCGATCTTATCCTTGTACATCTTGTAAATTATTTATTGAGCACATTGCTCGTTGTTAATACATCGAATATTTTACCAATTATCGATGTAATACCCACAAGGGTTGAGACCCGGCATGCTATCCCTCAAGCATCCAAAGAGGGGCTAATAAAGACACAGATGCTCAAGTAAAGACATCCATCAAATGAGTGCATCATAAAGTGCCAAGAGGACTCAAATTACAGTTGGCCATTTAGGACAGTCAACTCTCAAGGTGCAATGAATTGAGAATCATGAGTGATCAACTATTCAAGTGCATGATTACATAATGTGATAGTGAACAGGTATACATTATGCCTTGTTTATAATCATCAACTACAGTTGAAGCAAATGAAAAGCCTAGAGCATCATAATACAGTGCTTCATATTTGAAAATCTTCCATGCAAACATTGCATTCATGTCATCATGTTGTTATTCAAGAGATAAAAATG
>VDFB02358528.1:0-27835 GCA_007258455.2 Sequoia sempervirens | reverse complement strand
AATACCATTTTCTATTGTAGTAATTCCACATGCATTCTTAACTCACTATTAACAAGATTATTTGCTTACATATTTCTCCCACTAACAAAGTTTCATATTCCAAGTCATCTAATTGCTTGGTTAGTTTGGTCTCTTTAACTAGAATCGGGTACCTCTAGTCTTCATATCATATTGTTCTATGAATATGATTCTCAACTCGTGTAAGGGTTTAAATTAACTAAATTAATTTAAATACAATGATACGATTATTAAAAAAATACTTATATGACATTTTTAACAACAAAAAAAGTTGACATCATCCAATGAAAATTAAATTATCAAATATATTAATCATTTTAATCTTTTGTCTCAAATCACGAATTAAAATGAATTCAAATAAACCATTTAATAATAAATTAATTATAAATTAAGTAATAACCATATTCTTAAATATCATAATACATCTAATAACTTTAATATTATAAACCCTTCAAAATACACTATTTAATAATTCTTCAATTTTACTCTTGAACCCTTACCTCACCCTTCCCCTTAATAGCCCATACGTCACTATTATTTCCATTGTTTCCCTCTAAACATAAACCACTAGTGCCTTCAAATTTCCATGGAAAATATAAATTTAAAAATATGTTTTAACATTGTTGTCAGATGGGAGTGAGTGAAAGCTAAGCTAGGTAAAGGAGTTTACAACAATTTAAGTAAAAGATTTATAACAATTATTTATAAAAATAAGGGAATGGCACATGCTTAAAAAATTGCATCTTACATAATTACAAAACCCTTATAATATTTATTGATTATATGAGACAACTAAACAAACCATTACATATCTTATAATTAGAATAAAATTTGTTTTAAATATCATTTTTAAATGTTTGTCTAATAAATTTATTTTATATTTATCTGATGATTTCTTATTTATTCTCAAAATATCTAGTCACCAATAAATTATGAACAAAATAAATACTTGCAATGAAACTCCTTTAAATAGTTTTTACATATGACCCTCCTTTGAACAAACCCAAATCTATTTCACAAAATAATATTATTCATAATTTCAAGCTAAAAACTCAAAATATATTCTAACCAAATCTTTGACAAAAATGATATGCTCATTGTCATTCAAATAACCACAAAAAATTATATACCATTTTGCATCCATTCAGTCCTATCAACAAATACAAATATTTCAAAATAACATGCAAATACGAAGAAGAATAAACACTTCTAGAATTCTTAACATTTTTATACTAAAAAAACTATGTCACACAAACTTGAGGTCTTCAAGTTTCAAATGAAATCAAAGTATATTCCAGCTCTATAAAATCAAAATGAAACATGAAACTTAAATCAATAAAAAACAACATACAACAAATTTGAGCTCCAAAAATCTATGAATTTATTACTGCAACATTTTTGTATATCAAGAAAATCTTCCATTTTGTGACAAATAAGAAAAACACACCTTTAAAACTCTAGAGAATGGTTGTAATTCTCTCCAAACCTTTTCAAAACTTAAAAGAAAAAAAAAATGAATGTTGGTTTTTCATGGAAGGACAAATTCAGCAATAAAGATAAAAGTAAAGAATAAACTATTAATCTCCAAAAACTATAACATCAATATTATCTATAATATTTAATGAGTTATAGCATTGCCATTACTTCTCTATAACTACTCTATTAATCCATTCATTTCCCTCCAACACACAAAAGAAATAAGAGTATTGACACTTCTACTTTATCTTATCTCGTTGAACATTCCTTTCCATTCCCATCCTTACCTACCTTCTTGTAAATGACTATCTATTACAACAAATGGGATCGAGGGAGTTAAATTTGTCCATTTGTTACCTACCTCACTTTTATCTAAGCCCTTGAAATATTTGGGAACATGATCTAGTGACAATATTTATTATTTTTTAGATCTAAGGAATACATTTCATTCAATTGTGAGCACTCATGACCAACACTAACAACTTTAAAGTCACAACTACTAATACTATACTACTACAAATTTTAGGCATTAAATCAGCAAATCTTATCACAATTATAAGAACATGTTCAACTACTCCATCCTCTCCCCTAAACCACTCTTGCAAAAACACACAATGTAGACTTTATAAACAAGTAAAATGAAGTAAAAATAGAAAGAAAAAACATGGAGCCAAGATACTAGAGAGGTATAACAAAGCAGAGCTTTTGCCAGAGGCAAAAAACCAAATTTTAAAATACACCATAGTTACAATGGGAGGAAGAAAAGTAAATCATAATTATTCAAAGATATTATGAGAAGCTAATGTTGTTTTGGTGGGGGAATACACCAAATGAAAACCACTCTGCATGCCTAATATTGGAAATTTATGAATCAATTTTGGGATCCTCATCTAGCCAATTGCCAAAGTTGCAAATCAGTGGATCACAAAAGAGGAATTTAGAAAGTGGATCAAATTTCAGGCCACTCCTAAAAGGTTTCTTCTTGGTAGAATGCCTTAGTAAAGAAAATGGAAATTCTGGAAGGGGGACAATGGATGATGAATGGAGTCAATGTTTATCTAAGAGAGTGGGAAGCCAACTTTGATCTAACAAAATATATCATCTCCAGAACCCCAATGTGGATCCACTTGTACAATCTCCCATCAAAATACTGGGAACCCTACATTTTAGCAGATAATGTAAACTCACTGGGAACCTTTATTAGGTTGATGAAAATGTTTCAAAAGGAGAAGTTGGTGTTTTGGCACCCGTGCTTGTATTTAGATCTTTTGTGTCCGACATTTGGGAAAATAAAATTGAAACCAACCTTAAGCTCATGGATGAAAACGTTGGAGATGGAAGGACCACATAGGAAGTATGAAAGATGCAAGAAATCAAGTCATCAAACGAAGGAGTGCAAACATGTAATCAATTTGAAAGAGAAATCACAAAAGGTAAACTCAAAAGAAATGGATCTGCAGGGAAAAATTCTAGAGTATAATGGAGGTGTGAAGCTAGAGAATAATGACAGAAATCTAATCTCCCATTTATCATCCCCTAGAAAACAAGGTTCTAAGACCAAGTGAAGTGGCATGTGACTTGTCTTTAAAAGAGACATTCAAATTAAATCAAGTTTGAGTGTTCCCTAGAAGAGTTTGGCATCATCCCAAGTTGGGATAGTAGTATGATTAAGCAAGACACAAGCATGACACCAGAGGCTGCAATATATCTAGAAGAAGACTTGAAGGATGATCAATATGGAGAGGAAGGATTGGCTATCATGGAAGAAAGAATTGTAAGTTGCTAACAAACAAATCAGATTATGGGGAACCTACTAGAAAAGATAGGGAAACGAATAAGGTTTGAATATCACAAGATGCTAGCAATGATTCTGAGATTTGGGAAGGAGACATTCATTCTCAATTGTTAATGAAGATCACCTCATGAAATTTTAGGGGTCTAAATGCTCCTAATAAAAGGTGCTTCACCAAGAATCAAATAGAAATCACTAATTTTAATATTTTTATGTTAAAAAAACATATTAAAAAGATCTAATAATTCTCATTAACAAATGGAAGTGATAGTACAAAGAGTTCACTAAGGCTAATGGTTCCATTGGAGGACTTGAAATTATTTGATCAACATTGAGATTGTAAGAACTAACCAAAATTGGTAGGTACACAAGGTCAAATTTTTTACTTCTAGCCTTATTTTTTTTCTTCAATGTTTATGGTCTAGTTGTTGTACATCTAAGAGAAGGGTATATGAACAATTATCAGCCATCATCTCCTCTCTCCCCAATGCTCTCATAATCATAGGAAAATATTTTAATGCTATCTTGACATGTATAGACAAAAAGGGGGCATATAAAATAGTCCAATCTCAAAAGGATTTTTTAGAATTTGTACATGCATAGGGATTAATTGATATTCCCTGAGGAATGGTTTATTCTCTTAGAACCAATAGGAGTCTTGGCTTTAGCCACATAGAAGAAAAGCTAGTTAGGATTTTGTGGCGTAGCAATCAGCTATGTTTGCAATTTTAAATGAAATGTTGTATCCTTCATATCTTACAATCATATCATTGTTCTATTCAAATTCAAATATTGGAGGATCGACATCCTAGTTGATGCACATTCAAACTAAAAAAAAGTGATTATGATGAGGAAATCATGAGTCTATTAGAGATAGTGGAAAGATCTCAGAAAAAAAGATAAAAATGTTCCAAATATTTAAGAAATTAAATATAATCAAAACAAATGTCAAATAGTAGAACAAGAATCAATTTGGAAACATATTCAATAAAAAGGAAAAGTTAGAGGCAGATATGACAAGCCTAAATGAAGAGATCATTACTAAAGGAATGGATCATGATTTATATTATAAAGAGAAGTTACTAATGGCACAAGATGTTGAATTTTTAGCCAAGGAGGAAATTTTTGGGTGCAAAAAATATTAAGAATGTTGGTTAAAAGATGGACACAAGAATACACAACTCTTCCACGATGTTGCAAGAACAAAAAAAGTATGAATATAATATCCTTGATAAAGTCATAATATGATAGTGTTCTAGAAGACCCAAAGGATATCAACATAGAAGTGGTGAGATTTTTCAAATAACTCCTCAACAATTGGGAAGATTCAAATTTAAGGAATTAGTAAGAGTTGTTGGGCCACATTCCTACACTAGTATCAAAAAAACAAAAAATATTGATTTCCCCTTTCTTAGAAGACGAAAACAAATTAGTAGTATCCCAATTACACCTAGACAAAGCTCCAATTCTAGATGGCTTTCCCATTATCTTTTTCATAAATGTTTGGGCTTTCATTGGGAACAATATTTAGGAGGTAGTAGAGGAATCAAGAAAGCACAAAACCATTCTCTAAGACTTAATCTTATCTTCATTTCTCTTATCCCAAATAAGAAGGTGATCTCCAACTTTGTTGACTATTAACTAATTTCACTATGTAATACCATGTACAAGATTATTTTGAAATTCATGGTCAATAGACTAAAAATTCTTCCCCCTAAGGTGATTTTAGATTAACAAAGTGAGTTTATTCTAGGGCCAACAATTGTTGTTGGAATAATAATCACATATAAAACCATCCATTCCATCATTTTGAACAAAGAGAAGTGTAACCTGTTGTTAAGATAAACATTATTTAGGCCTATGATAGGGTTGATTGTCATTTCCTAATGAAATTTATGGAGAATTCTACTATTAGTGGATATAGTGGATCTTCAATTGCATTTTAGCCTTACGTTCTCAATGATAATAAATGGTAAACCATGTGGTTTCTTCAGTTCCACTAGAGGTTTTAGACAAGGAGATTCAATTACCCCATTCCTATTCATTGTCTCGATGGATGCTTTAGGAAAATCTATACAAGTTGTGGCTAATAGAGGGTTGTGGAATGACATGAATTTGACAATTGAGTGAGTGTTATCTCCCATCAACCTGTAGATGATACTATACATATTGAGAAAGGAAGAATAACAAAAGCTTGGAAAATGAAAGATACCTTGAAGCAATATACACAAGCCTTAGGTTAGATCATAAATATAAAAATCAATTTTTTTTTTCATCAATATAAGAACAAACCTACAAATATACACATCTATATGTATGGGGTATGTAATTGGCTCCCTCCTAAGAAAATATTTAGGTGTCTCATTATTCATAGCAGTGAGTAAAGCAACTCATTAGGAAGAGATGATTGATAAGTGCAACAAAAAATGACATCATGGAAATGTTCATGGCTTTCCTTTACTAGGAGAATACTAATGTTATTAATTTACACCAACCCAATCTATTTAATGTCTTGTTCAAATATTCCCTCAAAGAATACTAATGATTTGGAAAATTAATAAGACCATTCCTCTAGCAAGGTAACTAGAAGTAGGAAGAATACCCCTTTTAGCTAGGATATTAGAGTATACTCCCAAAAGGAAATGGTTGGTATATGTATGAGAAACACTTTGCTACAAAACAAAAAAATAGAGGCAAAACTAATTTGTGGAATATTTAGTAGACCCAACCATAAATATAATAAAATCTTCCAAAATAAATATGTGGATACTAGTGATACTAAACACATTTTAACGATTGGAAATCCCCCAAGGGGTGCCCAACCCTAGAATTCTATGTTATCATATATATATATATATATATATCATTACACACCACCTCACATAAGGTTTGCCTCGTAAGATAGTGAATCTTGTAAATATGGAAAGGATTGATATTCCCCACCCCACGTACCTTGTATGTGGGGTGGTTAGAGTTAATTACTCTCTAAATTCTTGCATTTATGTTAAATGGCACCCCTCATGCTAGGATGAAGTTTTTTTTTTTTTTATGGAGCATCAAGAGGAAATATTGGATCTTTGGGAGCTGATTACATCGTTTGATATGAGTTAATATGCCTGATCATTGTAGCCTCAAAAAATTAAATATTAGAACTAACAATTATCCAATATGAAAGCCCTATTTCTTGGCCTATAAGTATGCAAGTTACATGAAATCGTGTAACTTTAAATTAAAGGGGATTTGATTGTGATTGCAAATGTGGTTAGGAGAAGAGATACCTCATACTAAAAAATAGCTAATATCATGCAAGTGGTATGACTAATTTTTAAGATTCTCTAACTTCTTTCTTGACTTAACATGCCTATAGAGAAGATAATAAATAAAGAAACTTTCTTGCCAGCCATGCAATTGATCATGAGAGGATATAACCATATACAATGAATCATATGCATGGGAGAAGTTTGGCTCCCTATTTAATCCATGTATGATTTAAATTCACCAAGAAAATTTATAGTTGATCATGCCATCAAGGAAATGTGATAATGATTAATGGGATGGATCCCAAGTTAAACAAGTCATAAGTTTTGATGGAAGGTGGCCTCTAGGTAGAGATAAGGTGTTAGAACAAGGAAGTTTCATGAGGGAGTACTCAGACATCCCTATCAATTATATTCTAACATGAGCAAAAGCATTCAAAGAAACATTGGATGAGAGAAGGGTCATCCACTTTCATTTGGTACATCAAACTAGTTAATCTTCCTCACTAACCATAAAATGTTATGAATATAGATGATTGATTGATAATAAATAAGAGGAAAATGACCTTCATTAGTGTTGTTGCTACATTAATGAAGAAGAATTTTAAGGAAAAATTAGACATCGTTATCTTTTACATCTAATGGGTTATGAGAGAAGAATTGTTATTACTAATCATAGATATAGAGTAAACATTGACATTGCATCGATGTTTGCTAGTTTTTTTTTCTAGATTTAGGGGAGGAAAGGGATATTGATCAAAGTATGGTTGAAGCTCCAATCAAACATAAAATTTTAGGAGGGTTAGGCTTAGGTTTAAACAATGCATTACATGGTAAAGGCTTTCCACCATAGAACAACCTATTTCTTGTCATGGATGGTGTGGTGATGGGAGCATGGATCCTATTCCTTGCAACAAGAGATGCTAGAAAGGAAAATATTCAAAGGATCAAGGCTAGTAAGGATCTCAAATTTTTGAAAGGAGTCATCTAGGTATCTCGGCACTGATGGACATGGATTAGATTGTTTCCTTGGATCCTAAGTAGGTGTAGTTAGTGAACATGGGATGGTGGACATATAGGAACAAACAACAAGGGTAGGATAGATTATCTTGTATTTTTTGATATTTGTATCTATTTCTTAATCTAATGTGTTTGTTCTAGATGGACACTAATCTATTTTGTAATAATGGCCACATCATGTAAAGTATACAATGGTAGAATCACTCCTTTAGGGTATTTTTTATAAGGCTTACCAAGCGTGAGAAACTATGAATTATATAGCTTTTTGATGTAATTAATATGTACGGGAATGATCCCCTTGGTCACAATCCATTAACCACCTCCCCCACCCCCGCCCAAGAAAAAAAGAAAAAAAATGAAATTACATGTAAAATAGCTCTACAATAAAACATTAAATTGTCAATTCTTTGGACATGAACCAATCACTATCACATAAATATTTATTAAAAATATAGATACTGCAAGATGTTTTTATTGGCCATTGAAACTTTAGAGACAATAAAAATATGATTAATTTGTTGAGATAATTACTTTTTTTTTAATTACTATGACACTAATAAGTTTTTCCTAAAGTGACCCCTTCCTCCACATATTACCTTATGGTTAATAAGTTTATAAATTGAAGCTATTAACTATTTGTTTAAGGGTGTTTCTAGATTTAACTATGTAATAGTTTTTACTTCGAACTATTTAAATATGTTTTTTTCATAGTCCATGATAATGATTTCAAGTGCTTTTCAATTCAATTGTGTACAATCATTTCATCATGCAAACAAAATCATCCACGGTCAAATCTGAAAACACTTGAAACCATCAAATTGCTTTAACTTTATAAACAAATTGATAGCACTCTTAAGTGTTTTAGGTATAAATCTCCACGTTATACATTGCATAATAGTTTTTATATTAAACTATTTAAGCATGGGTTTTCCATGGTCCATAACAATAATTTCAAGTGCTTTTCAATTCAATGTGTACCAATTTTCATCATGCACACATAATCATACACAATTGAGTCCAAAACACTTGAAACCATCAAATTGCTTTGACTATAAAAACAAGTATATTAGCACTATAAGCACTCGCAATATAAATCTCCACCTTACACGACATGTTAAAAACTATTTAAACGTGAATTTTCTAAGATCCATGACAATAATTTCAAGTGCTTTTCAATTCATAGTGTACCAATTTTTCATCATGCACATAAAATTGTACATGATGGAATCCAAAAACACTTGAAACAATCAAATTACTTTGACTTCATAAAACAAATTGTTAGCACTCTTAAGTGCTCTTGGTATAAACCTCCACCTTATCCGTTCAATAATATTTTTTTATATCAAACAATTTCAACATAATATTCCACAATCCATAACAATAATTCCAAATACTTTTTCAATTTAATATGTATCGAGTTTTCATCATGCAAACATAATCATACACAATGGAATCCAAAAACACTTGAGACCATCAATCAAATTGCTTTGACTTTATAAACAAATTCCAGCAAATCTAAGTGCTCTTGAGATAAATTTCCACCTCATACATCTGGAATGATCTCCACTTCAGTAAAGCTCAACAGAATGTTTCTGCACATGTGATGATTTGCAGGGATGGATTGAATCTGAGCTTTACATGGTTGAAAATTTGAGCCCCTTTGAATGGGCGGCAAACCAAAGTACTTCTGGACTCCATCAGCTCTGTCCCTCTTAATGTTTCCACCGGAGGATCGATGAACAGCAGCTCCATGAGACGTGGGGCCGTGCTGATATTACATTACCCCGACAGAGAGTACAAGATACGGGGTTGCACTCAATAAAAAAACTGCCCCAAATTCAACAGAGTTGCAGAGGGTGTGGGCAGTCTTTGTAGGCCCCCAATCTGTAAGGGCCCAATGATCACAAAGAATGGTTGGAGATAATTGCATCTTAAAGTTTAAGAAAGGCAGAGTTTTTACTGTTAAACATCGAAATCAGAGAAAAAAATTGTTAAGAGCTATAGAATTTGTAGCAAGAGGTAAATCATGATCATTTGGTTTCTACGCATTTAGGTTATCTCTATTATATAGAGTAGGTACCTAGCCAATAAGAGGATCATTGGGAGCTTGATCCTCATACCTTGCACACCCTCAAGCAATTGGCTAGCAACCCTAGAAGGAGAAATAGCTAGCATGAGATGAGGAAATTTGCTAGTGCCTAGCTACCCATGAGCTCTTTTATTTTGGTGATGGGGAGAAGTTGAAAGTTGGCAGATCACTCGAACCAACCATGAACACTATGACCATGAGATCTATGCTGAGTAGTATGAGAACCATCATGCCTACATGCATTTTGGCTTTGGCCATGTCAATGCCCTCATAGAGGGGAGTGTCCCCTATTGGCAGGAGGAGGGGAGATTGTGGTGCTTTGGCAACTATACAATGCACATTCCCCCAATAATCAAGAAGCACTTGAAGCTAGGTCACTTCAAGTGCAACTATATTAGCTTGCACTTGTATCTTTAGTAACATACTAGAACATATAATAGATTTAGAATATATAAAGAAATTACTATCAATAATGCATCTAGAAAAAGAAAGTGAAATTCCTATCTTTCAACTATTAAATAATATTTCCACTTTAAAAGCATGCCATATTTGGGTGGACCCCCTAAGATATACTAAGAAAAAGGCTCCAATCTAAAAGGCTTGAAAAATTCATGGATCCAATTTCAAATTGCTTGAGCTCTAGGGAAAAATTGAAAAGGTTGTTTGAGCATTTTTTAATACTCACAAAAAGAGAAACACAAGTTGTTCAATATTCTCAAGTGAATCAATCTAGAACCAATAAGAAGAACTTGGTAGAAGATACACCAAGAAAAATGAGCAAATTTAACTAAATAATAATCATCCAAACACCCTAAAATATGTGTTGTCGTGTGCTAGCTGAAGAGTGGAGAGTCCATCTATCATTGAGCTTTTAGGTAGGGGTCATCTTATTTTGTCAACCATCGATACTCACAAATGGATAGGAGATTATGAAGATAGTATGATGGCACATCCCACAACCTCCAAGACTAAGTATATATCTCCACAATGTCATAGACATGATAATTAAGGCTTTGGTACACAAAAACCAAGTTCAAGTACAAGGAGATCAATATCTCACAAAGCACCCAATGGAACACACAAAATAAGATACTAGGCACACAAAGCAAACCCCTAAGAATGATTCTCTTTCAAGAAATTATAGGCAGTAAAATGTAGGAAATGCTTGTTGTCCAAGGGTCTCGAATACAACACACTTCATAACATCAATGCACTTTCAAGTTTTCAGTGCACCTTCAAGACACAAGCACACTTGCACTTTAGTAATCTAATTACACTCTTGTCATATTTAAGAATTCACTAGAACTAACTTCTCATACCAATATTATGGGCATTTCTAGGCATTCTACCATTAAACTCAGTTCTCCAATAGATTGCGAAAATAGAGATAAACAAATAAGTTCTAGGAGTTTAACCATATAATTTTCTACCTACTTAATATCTTAAAACTCACTCCAAGAAAGAGTGTACATCTACTATAATTTGGATCAACATGTACATCTAAGAATCATGTGATGAGAGGGCTAGAGAGATAGGGGAACCCAATAACACACTGAACTCACTTTAGAGTAGTCATTGGGAAACTAGGCATGACTCCCAATGCCAAAAGTGTCATAACTCACTAGTGGCTCAAAGCATAAGCCAAATATAAAGATAGTCTAGGAAAATCATGCATAAAGACATTATTAAATCTCTAAACCTATATACATATATTCACTTGCACACATGGGTACACACATGTAAAAAAAAATGGTAAGTAAGCTAGGGATATGACCAAAACATGGGATACCATTTTTTACCATCCATTACATTATTTGAATCACGTCAATTATGCACAACATACATTTTATCTACATTAGTTTGTATATTCATTCTACAAGAATATGAAACTAGGTTTTTTAATCATGTTTCTATCACATCACTAAACATGAGAAAAATGATACAAAATGCCATATATGTTTGACATCAACATTGATACATACCAAAAGTAATTATAGAGCCCTTGCCACTTATGTGGTTGGATTACATTCCAACTCAAAAGAATTTGAAATAATAATACATTTTTACAAATGAGGAATCCAATGTCCCAACTTATACATTTTCTTCAAATTGCATAAAAATGAAAAGCTACAACACTAAAATATGAAACTCATTTTTATACAAAATCTTGAGCTTCTCCAAAGGATACACAAGTTCCTAATGGTGGTTCAACACCACATAGCCAAGTGGAACCCTTAGACCCACCTCTAAATTATGATGCAACCAATCAAGTATTCATCCAACACAACCACCAACAAACAATTTGTGTATACACCTAAAATTGGTCACACCATTTAATTAATTAAATACTAGTTATTTAATTAATATTTGACTATGTATAAATAAATTCATAATTTATTTATATTGTTCATATCCTTTAATTCTTCAAATCTAAAAAATCATATTCTTCTAATTTAATTAAATAACAATTTCTAAAGTTTGTTTTATTTAATTCAGTTTCACTAATCTTAGATTAGGAATTCAAGCACATGTCTACAACTTTTTATGCCACCTCACCAAGGTCACATGAAATTAAATAATTATAATTTTTAAATTAGAATTATTTTCAAACACATGGCTTATTCCTCACACACTTGATTCTCCCATCCATTTGGCATGTTGCCCTTGGTCAAGGGGACATTCTTATAATTCTTGATTCTCTTCATCTCCACTATTCATTTCTCTTGTTCGAATCTGGACCGTTGATCATTACCACCTCACTAGATGCTTGGAAAAGGTTATAAATACAACCCTTTGCCATTGTATTTTGCATCCACTTTTGAATAGAGTTATCATTGTAGGAATATCGTTTGAGCTTGGGAGCATTATGGGGTCTTATAGTTACATTTTATATCATGTTTTGCATCATAGTTAAATCTTAGAGTAATACTTTGCTTCAATTGCATTTTATGTCATCCTTTGCATCATAGTTGCATTTTAAATTAGCATATTTAGGTTTGCATTTGAGCATATTTAATTGTCTTGCATGTTGAATACTAATCTCATTTCTTAAGTGTCATTCTAATAGCCTTTGTGCACATAGAAATCTGAGGGCCAAAGGGTTAACGAAATCTTTAAGAATAAAGAACAATGAGACGTTCTTAAAAGATTTGTTAAATTGCAATTTAGAGCAGCTTCTTTGCTTTGAATCTTTGATATGATTCATTTCATTAAGGTTTGTGTTGATTTACTAACTTTACACATTTCACACACACACAATTAGTATGGTACATGACCAACTCAAACAAGTAGACAATATCAAACATTTCAAGCAAGAATGCATAATATATGAGATTGGAAAAAACACACTAATCAAAGCATATACTATGAGATCACATGCACACATCGTATTTACAATCCAACTTACAAAGATGAGAGGCTTAACATAGGATTTAGCAATGGAGCATCATTGTGTAGGTATCAAGAACCACATTGTGGTTAAGGAGTATGAATCCATCCCATGGGGATCCTTAATAATAATAGCAATTAAAAGTAAGATTGGTTTAATGTCCTTCATATTCTTTCCATATATCCTCTTGGGCATACAAAATTTTCTCATGGATAACTCTTCTTAATGTTTAATTATGTAATTCACATTCCTTTTAATTAATACTTTATCTTAATCTTTCATTGTCTCATCTTATCTTACTATTGTCACATGAAATTGTACCTTGTTGAACTAGATCCAACATTCCAATGACACAATGGGATTGATCTTAGGTGTGGGACCCTTGTTGAGATTATACCTTTGGAGAAGGTTGGCTTCCTCTCTAACCTAGGTGCAGTAGTATTGGCCCAACCCAACATTGAATAATCCTACAAATAATTTTATTCTACTGATTATCCAAGGGAAAGGGTAAGAAGGAATGCATAAAAGAGAACGGGTGGTGATGCACCTAGATTAAATGTGTTTCTTCCTACTTGCTACAACACAAAGAATTAATAATACTACCAAAGAAACTCATACAACTCTCCACTATGATAGCTCTTAGAGAATTGTATAGAGGTTAGAGTTTAACATACATCAAGAGGGACAAATTTCTCCATAGTTAGATTCTGCAAACATATTTAACACAAAATACAACCTTAAGAAACATAGAAACATTTATGCAAATGTGAAGGAAAGAGGATTTCCACAACACATTCAAGGTGAGAGAAGGTTAAAAAGAAATCTTTATTAATACAAAGGTATGGAGCCTATTACAATAACATAGTGGAAAAATTGCATGCTTTTGTAGAGAAAAAAAAAGGAGGAACCATTACAAATGAGGCTTAACAACCTTTTATTATGAGATAGAGCACGAAAACCCTAAAACCCTAACTACTTGTTAAACCAATAGAGAGCATACATTTATATAGCTCAATATGATATGAAGGTGTGGGAAATACATTCTTGAAATTTGGTGTTGTATCAAAATTGATGAATTGAGGGCGGAGTGCAAGAAAACTCCTATATAATCTATCACAAAATGTGGCCAAAGGGGGTTTGCAGATCAATGAATATAGTATGGCACCATGTCTTTCCTTAGAATCCATGGAGAGAGCATTTAAGATCATTGTGCAGCCACCGTAGGTTAGAATAGAAATTGGGAGGTTCATTGAGAATTTAATTTTCTTTCTCTGCAAAACTAGAGGTGCTCACGTGAAAGTTTCAATCCTTTTCTATATGTTTTATAGTTTGAATGCTAACCATTGATCCACCCTTAAAAGATCCTGATGAGACAACCCACACATGAGCACAAGAATCCCTTAAGATGCTTGGATGAAATCATATATGAAGAAAGAACACAATCCAATAGAATGTAGACATGTAGAATAAGTGGTTCTAAATTGGAGGTGGGCCCCATAGAAGTGTTCAGATCTTTAGAATGGAGGATACCATGTTATTCTTCCTTTGCACCATGGAGGACATGATTCAATAGAGCACACTAGCATGGTTTTGAATGGCTCTTACTTTTAGAACTTGTGCTAGGAAGAAATATTGTGCTACAATGAGGACACAACACACATCACTTAGTCATCCTTGTTTATATTTGGAAATGCTTGAACCTTTTTTTCGGCTCCATGTTGAGTAGATACCACATATCATCATGGCGCATGAGTGCATGTTTGATCTCTACTTCCTTTGAGAAATTGTGTTGCACTAAGATATTGAGCTACAAATAAAATATTGCCACTTGTGAATTATTTAACCCTTATCTATGAGGCAAACATAGGTCATTGAGAGTGACACATTGCAGAAGAGTGTTAGCACAAATTGAATGGGATTGGCCATTTAGAACCTATGTTAGGAAGAAATATTGCACTCCTATAGAAAATGGAAACCTCGGCAAGGCAATGCTTCCACAAGCTGTCGAGACTAGGCTAGAGGGCGATAGTGGAATCCATGTGTCACAAAGCGCAAGGGAATAAATTTGATGCTAGCATGCTCCAAGAACCTACACTATGAAGGGTGGATGTGACCTCTAATGGGATATTTCCATGCATAAAATGAATAGGACCCACCATAGAAGCATGCATGAAAGAATACTTAGGCGTAATGGGTCAGTTGATAATTAGGCAAAAGGGGCTACTAGAAAGATCATATCCCTAGAAATAAGGTCATAAATTAAGTGATTTGCAATGGACTAAACTAGTCAACACAAAAAATAGAATCTAGGGCACAAAAAGGATTTAAGGCTTTAGGGTTTAAGGAATGAGAGAAACCCTAGGACTATGGCACTAAAACCCTATAAATATATAGAGACTGACACATTTCACATTGAATTTATCAACTTAGCATTGAAAAGTGTAAGGGGGGACACATAGAGTGACAAAACTTATCATACAAATAGATGGTCATAAGATTCTACTCCATTCAAATGTAGAGCCCTCATATCCTAAACCACATAGTCAAATGAAAAATAAGGATGGGATAGAAATTGAGGTCCAAACATGGCACTCATAGGGCCATATGATTCCCCATAACATTTTCATGATAGATTTTTATTGCTACAAACTACAAATCATAGTGTGAAGTTTAAATTTTTATTTTACAAGACACTCAAGACTTTTCCAACAACTAAAAAGATAATTTTTCAAGAATAACCTCTTGAAGCTAAGGGTCTCCAACACACTTTTTTTGAATCACATAATGATATCCCAAAAATTTCTCCATAGTTTTGTTGAACACCCAAAATACTAAGAGAGGGGGGTTGAATCAGTATTCCTTTAAACCACTTAAGCATTTAAACATTCATTCCATATAGCATATTCAATTTGCAGTGGGAAAGGAAAGTATAAAAGCAACTATCAAAGCACATAACACATGAACACCTAATTTTTACATGGAAAACCCAAAGTGGGAAAAACCATAGTGAGGATTAGCTCACAATATATTATAACCAATTATAGTATATTATAGAAGTGATCATTGAAGGTGGACTCATTGTCCAAGTGGACTCACTGCCCACTAAAAGAAGAAAAGATAGAAGAGATTGTGACACACATCCAAGATTTGAACTGTTATAGTTGCATCTAACATATGCATGAATTGCAATTCCATTGAAGCTCAATATACCAACTTCACACACTTCATACTAATCTAAACTAACACTTTGCTCTGGTCTGCAATCACCTTATACTCGCATAATTCATATCAACTAATATTCATCATATATACATACATGTATCACTTATATCATCAAAACATAAAAAAAGATCTTACATATATATTCGCTTCATCAACAAACACTTACACCATAAATTAGGTTGGCCTAATTAGATGCATCATACCAATTATACTTTGTCGACTCAATGTACATGCATACACCTTCACGTCAAGATCCAAAATAACAAATCAAAATAGGCCGGCATGGACCAATAATAGGTCCCACATAATGAATTAATACTTATTCAAAATCCACAATATACAACTTATTAGGTCGGCATCGGTAATGACCTAATAACATAATTCGCCAACTATACATCCAAAAACTAGCACACAAACCTCCAAAATCTATGCCACTTGGAATATAGGAGCCATTGACACCTATCAACATTCCCACAAATCCACAAATCCAAATTCCAATCTGTAGAGAAGTACAAATTCACCAAAACATGTACACCGAATTGGAAACCTCTGCTAATGCCTGACTGAACTTTTGTCACTCATAACTTCTTCACCAGAAACTAGAACAATATGAAACTCTAGATATAAGCTTCTTTAACAACCAAGAAAATTATATCAAAAGCATAGAGTAAGATCTTACACAACAGACCAATGTGGACCCAATAATTAGATGTCTTGTACATAGAATTACTTGTATTAACAAAGTCAATTTCCATATCAATTGCCTTCACCAGATCAAACCTTCTTGCAAATTCCCATTGGATTACCATCTTCAAGCTCTATACAAACTGATTTGCATGATGGTATTCATATCAAAATACAATGTTGACATCAATGACAACACTATAATGCAATGCACTTATCCCTCATGGTCATGTTGCCAACAAATGAATCAATGACAAACTCCTTATTCTTTCAACAATCTCCCCCTTTGCCATTGATGGAAACATGCCTTATTTATCTCCCAAAATTATTCTCCCCCTTTGACATAAAGGGAAAAGGGTGAAAAACATAAGTCTTCACATATATTGGAACTCCCCTTGACTGATATATACATATGTACAAGCTGAAAACTTAACTGACTCCCCCTAAGGGTGGAATCCAACAAAAAAATTGTACTAGAAAATTTCCTTATACCATCTGCATATGTACACAAAAGTTTGAAATAATAACTGAAATGTATGAAAGGAAAGAAATACATTCACCCAAAGGAATAATTTGACTCTTGCAACTTTTCAAGAAGGGCATGCCATTCTCTCTTTCCTTCTTCCCAAATATTCTTAGAAATGCCAAGCATTTTTCTATGGGTCTCCAACTCCATCTAGAGTACTGGGTACCAAATTTAACTTTAAAGTTTTTTCAACACTCAACAGGGATCTAGAAACAAATATGAACTTGGTGTTCACCAAATCCCTGAGATTACCAAACTGCAATATAATCTTTTCTTTCTAAGTTTGCAGTTGGAAGTGTTGCTCATGCAAGTTCTCAATTGCAAACCTAGTGCTTCCATCCAAATCTTGTGTTGGATCATAGTAACTGGAAGCTTTGTTAATTTGGGACTCAAGTGAGTCCATCTCATCTTTTATGCTTTTTGTAGACCCTGGCCACTTTATACAAAACTGAAATAAAAATTTGGCTTCCGCCACACAATCTTGCACACCTTTAAGATTTTCTTGAAATGTGTTGTGTGCAGTGGCACACTTCTCCATTACATCCATTGATCTCCTATCATTTACCTTTTTCTCTAATTCTTTCTCTAGCTTCCCTTCAACCCACTAGTATCCTCCTTAAATGAATCAAGTAAAAAATTTAAATTGTCCATACCAAATAAGGAGTTGTCAATACTTGCACCAAGTATGGCCTCTTGCAGAAAATTTACTGCCTCATCTATCATCTCTCCACTCTTATGATGAGTCTCAATAATTTCTTTATGGGAATATGCATGAAACACATCACCTAGTTGAAGCTTGTGAAGAGGATATATCTTATTCATTAATGATATCAAGTTTCCACAATCCATAATGTTCTTTGCAATGATTTTTGGCTTTGACTATGTGAGAACTTTTGCATCAAAGCTAGAAATAATTGCAAAGAATATCCTATTCATGTCCACGTTCCCTTGTTGCATCAAAATTTGTAGTAATTGGGTGGGAACTATAGGCTGGAACTATAACTACATAACAAATTCTTTAATAAATCTCTAGAGGTGCTGGAAGATTATCTAGTTGTCTTTACACTCGAGCCCCTACAGTCTTCTCCTTAAAATCATTTTCCTTGTCACTAGTGTTAATTGGTGTCTCTACATTCTTCTTTTCTTCATTGTTGGATGCATCCTCATCCTTCTATTCATCACTCCTTTCAGGCACATCTTCACCAGTAGATTGTTCTTTGTTATCTAGAGGAATGATTGTCTCTGTGTAGCCTTGAGTGTTCTCAACATTTTTTTGAGATACCAAAGGAGGTGGTTGATGATTTGTAGTAGTATCCTCCTTTGCAATGTCTTCTCTAGTAGCTCCTTCAACATTTTCCTCACCTACAAAATTTTCTTTTGTAATTTATTCCACTTTTGAAAGAACATTATCCTGCACATTACCTTCTTTAGTTGCATGCTCATGTTGAGCATCATCATGTTGTACTTCTTCAATTTTCACATCCAGAGCTGACATCTCAACATGCATTTCTTTTGTGCTCTCTAAAGCCATCCCTAATCTTTGAGCTAACTTTGCAACCTTCTCTACTATCTCTTTCCAAAGCCTTTCAAGATCATTCTTATATTTTCTCATGAGGGTAGTCGCCCTTTTCTTTGTCTGAAACTCCTTGTTGTACAATTCAACCAATGTGGCTTTATTTTCTTTGGTGAGAGGTGCACTAATCGTTTCCAAATATTTATTTTAACTTTTATTCTTCCTCTATAGCCTCTTTCCTCCTTAAAAGTAGTACATCCTTAGATCTTCAGGCAGTTGCTTCTCAATATTCTAGATATTAACTTCAAAAGCAATAATGTATTTGACAATTGCTTCTACAATGGTAGATTTGTCTACCTCATCAACATCAGTGTATAATGCAACAATATCCTCTAGCATTTCATTCTCCACAATCCCATTAAATAGAGCATCCAACTTCATGGGACTACGAGTACTAACCAGAGCCTTTTTCTTCTTCTTCTTCTTCTTCTTCTTATCTTCCGGTGATTTTTTCTCTTTACCAAACTCTTCTTTCTTTTCTCTCATTTTCACTCTATATCCTTCTTTCTCTTTCTTGACCTCTACCTCACTATCAGTATCAGTGATATCAAACCTTTGTTTCTTCACACTTGCTTCTCCTTGTGAAGCTTCTAATTTTCTTTTCCAGATCAATGGTTTTAGTATTTTTTTCATCATCATCTTCCACATTTACTCCCATATACTTCTCCCTTGTGATTTTTGTTTTTATTCTCCTTGTAGGTCTAGTTTTTTGTACTGTCAAAGCAATTTTTTCCTTTTTAGGCCTCTTCTTTTGTTTAACCTGAGAGGTCTTCTCCTTCACTAGAGTGCTTATAGGCTCTTTTCTTTTCTCCCTTAAGGTAGGATTAGCCCTAGAGGACTTGCAGACAATTGGAGGAGTGGTAGCTATTCTACTAGATCTCCCAACACTTAATGATCCTCATGGTGAGCCATACATAGCCTTTTCTTTCTCAACTTTCTCTTTTGTGAAGCCCATTTCCTCTACAACTATTGCAGTCATCTTGTCAACAATCTTCTTTGTATGTGATTTCCTTTGATCCATGTGTACCTCCATGGATTTCTCTTCATATGTACCATACCTCTCTTTAGAGGTGTCTCTTGGCTTGCTCAACATAAATTCTAGTGAGTCGGTGATTTCTTCGTCAATGATCTCATATCCCATCTCTGGGATCCAAATGGTCCTAGGATCAACAACCTATATTATACAACAATATTTTGTTACCAAGAATGTGATGTCACTCTTGTACTTTTCAACCATGTTTTTAGGTATCCTTGGCCCTACCTGCATATTTTCTTGGAAAGTTTTGAAGAACCCCCAAAGGGAATTCTTCTATGCATCTGAGTCTCCCAACCTCATCAAATGATCTTTGATCTAATGGGCTACAAGCCTATCCTTTAGCCACACAATGTTCTTTGTTCCAAGGACTTCATGAACATAAATTAGAATAGTAAATAGATGATCAAGGTTCCATAAAAAGTGTACTTAGAATCTTGTCTTATGTAGATTTTCTAGAAGTTGCAATCTTAGCAATTCACATAGATCATAATCAACTCCCATCTCAACCATCATTGAAGTGTACTTCACTGTCTGTTCTTGGTGTCCTTGATGGTCAAGGATCTCCTATCATACTTTGCGCCCATTCTCTCCATGACAACCTCATTCTTCATAGACTTAAAGTATTGGAGCTAGTCCGATTGAGCACAAACTAGTGACAACCCTAATAATATCTTTGTTTATTAGATGTGGAATATCCAACCAGAGGAACTTATCATGAATGTGGTTCAGGATGTATCTCACCCACTCATCTACATAGAAAAAGATGGGAAAACTATTCAAGACATTGAGTTTCTTCTCTGCCAAACTCACAAATTTTGACTTCAACTCAACATCATCTTCGATGAGCTCTTTGTACCACACATCACTCAATTTCATATGATTATATTCTTCCTATTTAATGTGAATGTATGTCATAACATCTTTCATGTGCAAAACTCCAAATGGGATGTGCGAAAATGCACCACCCGGATCATCCACAATGATTTTTTGGGGTGTTGTTTGACTTTAGGGTGAGAATGCTCCATAACCTCTACCGCTTATGGTGTATACATATTTTTAGTAAATTGAAAGTGCTTTCAGAAACTAGGGAAAATGGGAACTGCAAATACCTTTTAAAACACTTTTTGACTAGGGTTTTGCTTGAACTAAATTATCTCAGTCACTTCAATCACTCTACTTCACTCTTCATTTGCTCTACTCTTCTCAAATGCTCATTTACAAATTATTTTTGATCAAGTGAAATCACTTATGACCCTTTTTGAAATTGACCTAATTCGCATTGAATGCATAAATTGAAAATCTAGTAAAAACCTTAACTGTATGCACAATCAACTTCAAATGCTCTGCAAATTTCCACAAAATGATGTTTTCCACTGGTTTTTTCTCCAGTAGGTCAAGAATATTGATCCACACCTCATATCCACATGTTGAAGCATCAACACCATTTCTTTGGCAGGGGATAAAGAATCTTCTTTTAATGCTCCCCTAAGCCAAAGCTCTCTTCTTAGTTTTCAAAGGAAACATATGCACCAGATGTTGGTATAGACTCAGGCTTAGTCTCATTGTCTTCCTTCTTTTTCTAAATCTTTTCCATCTCTTTCTTCATCTCTGTTGGATTAGCCTTTTTCACTGGATCATTCTTCTTTACCGGTTGTTCTTCTTCTCATTCTCGTTTCTACAAAACTTAGAGATATGTCCGGGTCTATTGCAATTGTAACATATGACATTCTTTTGAACAGGTTTACCTCCATTCATTCTAGATTTGTATTGATTAGCTTTATTCCCAAATCCATTGCATGTTTAACAATAGCCATTGAAATATTGAACCATTTTGCTATTGTTATAGCCATTCATCATTTGACTTCTGCATTCGTTAGCCTTATTACCAAACCTCTTACATGTCAAGCATCAACCAAAAAACTATTGAACATTCTCATTCATTTTGCTTCTACATTACATATCCTTATATCCAAATTTATTGTAAGAATAAGAGAAACCATTAAAATGTGTGTACCTTTATGCATTTGGTTGTCTAATAGGTGTTCTTTTGACTTGATTCTTTTGATTCTGGATCTACTTTACATTTCTCTTATTGTCTTCAGTCTTCTTTTCAGCCCGATTTGTATTTTAATCTATCTTTGATATTTCTCCTATCTCAAACCCTAATCCACATTATTATTTAGATCCTTTTTTATTTGAAATCATTTCATCAAGCTTTGTAGAACTCATCTTGAATTTTTCTTCATGACTCTTTGCTTTCTCCATATCCGATCTCAAGGTTACAACTTATTCTTCAAGTTTTAAACATTCTTTATTTTTTCTTTTCATTTTGACATTCAAACATTCTTCAATTATTTTTGATGCCCCAATGGAATAAATGACTACTGGTATACTATCCCCTCAAGAGTTCGAGCGGAAAAGACTTATTTTTTATCGGGCTCACAACATGACTACATGATTGATTCAGCTACATAGAGGAGAATTAAAAAGCTCCCAGACATTGATAACACCCTTATAATAGGTTGCTAAGCTAAAAAATAGATACACCAGATTATAACCCTAAGTTTCCACCTTGCAATTAGGTCAAAAACCTTAATTTTCATGCATATATAAAGGGTAGGGGTCATTTTCAAACTCATTTGCACACTTATAATTTTAGAATTTGAGAGATTTGGAGAGGGATCCTTGATGCAGTATAGGGGTTCCAAAAACTTTGATATTTTTCTTCCCTAAACATTCACTCCTAACTGACTCATAGGCTAGTAGTATTCCAAAAACACAAAACGGGTATAATCTCTCAACCAAATTAGATCTCCAAAAATAGAAAGTAGTTCTAAGAACCCATTAAGGCCTAATTAAACATATGAATAAATCAAGTATGCTTACTTTGCAAAATACTCACCTAAAATGGATTGTTTTGCTGCTACAAGGCTGAATTAGGCCTAATTAACAAAGCAAGTGTACTCCAAATACCTTCCCAACCTCAAAAATCTATGGGTAGTCTCTTTTCAGTCCACAAATTTTTTGAATCAAAGGTTTTTAGCCCCCATGACACTGATCTTAACACCCAACTAATAAACCCTTATTCTAGGGTTGAATATGCATGAACTAAAGAGGGTTTAATGGAAATCCACCCTTTAGACCCTTCCACTCTATTTCAAAACCTCCAACACATAAAAATAGAACTTCCAATTCTTCCCAAGCCTTCACCAATCCTTTACCACTAAAGTTTCATCAAACCTTTACCTAAAACCACCATTTTCATGCCTAAATTCATTCAAATTCCATAGGGGAAGCAACTAAAACTCCACCACTAGCCTTCCTCTACTCTCAACACAAATCTAAGCATCTAAACCTACCATTTTAGACTCATTCCACTTAGCCATAGGAAAATAAAATAGGTGGAATGATTCTTTACAACATTTTATGCTTTCAAAGCTTTGTTCTTGACTATATAGACCTGTAGTCAATAAATCAGACGCTAAATACTCAAAACTCAATAGATCTCAATCCCACAAAATAAAAATGGAAGCTAGAACATATATCTATCAATTTCAAAATATTATAGAACAATAAACTCTTGTACAGAATCGTATAGATTGGAGAACAAAGAATTAGCAGAAATTTCATAGGAAAAGGTGTGTTTTTTATTGATTTTCTCTTCAAGAATGAACAACTACCACCCCAAACGACCATACAACATCTATATAAAATTTTTACATCAAGAAATTTTCTGTCAACTAACTCAAAACAACCTTCTAACTACTTGACTCTTAACATTCCACCATTTTACAATTTATTGCATTTTTAGCAAGTTTACATTTTTTTGACAACTTTTCAAATTGAACTCCCAACTGCCTAATGACCTTTTAAAAGGACTTATTACATCAAAATTTGGTCTAATATGACCTTATTAAATTGAAAAAACTCAAAAACATGACTTAACACACTAAACTAAACATTATACCTCATTTACACAAATTGAGCTCGAGTGTCCCTGCACCATTAATCCTGCAGTGTTCCTGGCACAATCATGGACTGTGTACTTCCTCTACATCATGGAGATCGATTATGTGAGTTCCAATGGCCAGCCAACATAGGACCACCAGTATGTACCTCAAAAAAATTTCCTTGCATGTTTTTATGTAGCTTAATTTTGAGTAAAAAATGGTTAACAAGTGTGTCACTATTTCAGTGATGCATTTGTTATGATTAACAATACACTTGTTAGGTATAGCGATGTAATTGTAAAAGAGCTTGCTCCAAAGAAAGAGATCTATTATATAGAATACCTCAACACACATGCGCTTGTTTAGTTTCAAAGCAACGTAATTGTCAAAACCCTAAGCACACTTGCAATACTGCCACACAATTGTTTTGTGGCGACACACTTATTGAGTAGCGACACAATAACAATCATGATAGTGGGACACACTTTTTTAAAGTGCAACACTTGTAACATTAAAGTTCCAGACTTAGGATTTTCTTGATTTTTAGCAATTTTAACATCGTGCACATTGTACATGTAGGAGATCTTTCAACCATTACTTTCTCGCAAGAGGAGACCTTGGATTTTATTGTGGTTGAGAAGACTTAGGGATGAGGAGGGCTTCTTCCTAGGTGCCATCAAGCTATAATTTATTGCATATGTGCCAGATATTTGGACCCATCTAGCGATGATGACTGTGCTAGTGGAGAAGTGGCATTCTAAGACTTTGTCCTATCTTCCTACTAATGAGGTGATTGTTACTCTTGAGGATATTTGGTGCATCCTTTGAGTACCTATTCACAAAGACAGAGTTATCTATGATGCCAGCCTTGGCCTATATGCAATATTTTGAGTGCTACGATCCCAAGATCTAGAGGTGGAGAGTTATCATATTAACTTGCGTAGGCACCGTGGATTTGTCAGTGACTTGACATTGGTTATCATAGGATTGATCATGGGATTCCTGGTTCCTAATAGAAATATTCAAGTATTCACTGTTGAATGGGGTGCAGTTCTAGAGGTTATGGTTGAGGATATGCGTACTTACGCCTAGGGTTCGATTATTCTAGCTTCCCTTTACCACAACATGCATCAAGTGGTTTACCTACGAGGATGCAACCTATCTGCTGGTGTTAAATTTCTACACATTTGGGCTTGGGAGCACATTTTCGTGCTCTAACCTATGATTTCCCTAAGAGATATTGATGAGGAGTTAGTGGTCTACAAATATGCAGTCATGACTACACTCCACCACACAGGAGTGGTAGGTATAGCACACTGGAGGAGAGTCATAGTTGATATGAAATTATTCAAGTGGAGGCCTTGGATCTAGTTATAGCCATGGGATGGTGATTAGGAGCAGCTATTTTATGCTTGGTAGACATGATGGATCATGGGTTGCTAGCATCACATTATTGAAAGTTATCTTCTTGATCGAGTTACTAGACAATTTAGTGATCCATAGGATGTCTTGGCACTAGATAGGTTTGTCTATGCATGTACTACAAGAGAGGTTTCAGCCTAGGGACAATAGGTAGATCCAAAAGTTGTCATTCAAGATTTCACACATCTAGTCCCCCTACCATGGGCTTATGTAGGAGGTTCTAATGATCCTGAGACGACACCAGGTTATGATGCTTGGTTTGCACAACACACTCCTATCAAGTTGACTGACCCAGCAGGGGGTGATAGTGCAAGACACAATAGGGATAGAGGCAAAGGTAGGAGCTAGATTGGATAGATACCTTAGTAGCATCCTTATCATGATGGGTAGGTTCTAGTGGTTGGGTAGCAGCCATGGGTGCAACCAGTAGGGCCACCACCACCACTTGTACAATAGTAATAGGTGTAGGGAGGGCCAAATCTCTAGGACCTAGTACTGTAGAGGACAGATGAGAGAGACACAACCATTCATTAGAGAGATAATGCATGAGCTGAGTGAGATCGATATAGATAGGAGTGAGACTAGGAGAGATAGTAGATCCAACAACTAGCACTCTAGCTTGCATAGGAGATAACTCATAGGTAGCAACTTGAGGCTACAACTCAGATTTGAGCACATGCATAGGCCATGGTACCAGTAGTATTATATGGATTAGCTATGGTTGAGGTATCATATTATAGGATAATTTATCATCGGGAGGTTCCTCAACACTGACAACAACCAAATTTTTCTCACAAGAGTGCCTTGGGACCTACTGGATCAGGAGGTGGGCCCTTAGTAGGGGGTCCATCAGGTGGAGGGGGTCATCAACAACCCTCTCAATATAAGGATTGGGGGAGTACAGGATAACTCTAGAGATACAAACACTTTTTTGATGTATAGCCTAATTATTGATGTATTTTCTTTCATGGGCTCATTTTTTATAACCTCGTGTATATATTTATCACATAATTGACTTGTATCATGATATTTGATGATTTTGATATATATGAGATGACTTTTGATGTGATCATGATATGATGTTTTATTTCATGTTTATGATGTTATGTGATGGATTTCCTATGATTCTATATAGATGCATTATGGATGATGTATGATTATGTATGCAAATGTGATGCATTTATTATGCTTATGATGTGAATGTATTTCTTTTTGTATTTTTGATATGACATGCAAGATGTATGATATGCTAACGATTTATGGATGTAAGATGGATGCACTCATTTATTTTATGTCATGATACTTGGATGTTAGTAAGAATTAGATAGAACATGGATGGAAGAATAGAGTATTGGGATGGTTCATTTATTATCCTTTCATTTATGCTGATTGACTCACAATTCCAACAAATCTATAATTATTTTGAGATTTTATTAGATATGGTGACAAGAGAGATGATATTACTTTGCTTCTAGAACTGTCTTAATTCATCATAGAAATACTTATTTTTGATATAGCAAATAGACATGATGCACCAAGGTATGAAGAACCAAGGTGACATTATATCTAATGCAATGGACTTTGAATTTGCAAATAGATGGGAGTATCCTTGCTCATACCTGACATACAAAAGCCTTATTTGATCATGTGAAAGAATGAGCCCTTGAATTAAGGAGACTAATACACAAAAGGTATAAAGAACTTGATATGTCAGCCATTATTTTACTCAAGACTATCCCAGCATATGCAAGATAATTATTCATCGAAGTTGTACTACAAGAATATCCAACAAGAAAAACAAACAAAAGTATCGATTAATGCCCCATTCTTTTCTCTTTAAATCCTTTTGTTAGACATCATCAAGAGATCATAATAATGGAAAAATAAGATAAATTATAGGAAAAGATTAAAATGAACAAGCAATCAATGTTATTCATATCTATTACCAAAGATATTTTTATGTTCTTAGATGATATCTGAAATGATGCCCATTGTCGAAAAGATATATTCTAGGACATTCATTGGATAATGATGCTTTGTTAAACTAATTAGGAAATTGATATAAACTTAATTAACGTGTTCTAAGATAAAAAATTTCTTCACAACGATCAATTTATTATGAATGAACACAAGTTGAGACAGGTGGTTTTGAGATTTTTTGGAATATTTCAATGTTTTTGACATTTTGAAATGTTTTAAGGATTTTTAGGGTTTTTTTTTATTTAAATGTTTAAAGTTTTTGAGCTATTTGAGGTTGTTTTGAGTTTTCAAGTTATTACAACTATTTTAGGGTTTTCAATTTTTTTTTTTAATTTTTTTTTTCCAAGGGTAAGAACAGGACCTAAAAGGGACTGACCTAGTGCCTCGGGGGCTCACCGATGA
>VDFB02358527.1:0-21902 GCA_007258455.2 Sequoia sempervirens | reverse complement strand
TCCTTTCTCGGTTGTTGAACAATTTTGTAAGGCCCCTTGAAATACTAGCAAATCACATCGAGCCAACTGAGACTATCCACTGCATGAAGGAACCTTGGAGTCGAATGCATGATCTTTCTAGCAATCTTAGCATGCAGGAGATTTTGTTCAAGAGAGGATAGAGTCGCCTTTGGTAACTTTATTCTGTGTTGGTGAGGTCACAAAAAGCACATCAACAAGTTCATTCATGTTAATTTTGTTCCTAAACCGCCTTGCCAACACAAATATGCTCCCGCATTGAATTTGTGACCTTCCTATTGCCCATTCTTTCCTCTTGATGAAGGTAGGGAGGATGGTTTCAAAAGTTGTGGAGTTTTGGCTCTTACTCATGTCAATTCCTCAAGTTGAAAGTTTCAAAAGTATTTTCAACAAATCCATTTCATGCATTCCTACAATCCTTGTGATCCACAATGACACATCTCCTTGTCTATTCTCCCCATTTTGTGCCATCTGCCAAGGTAGTTGCCTCTATTTCGACATTTCTTCTACCAGTTTTTTCTCCCACCACTTTCTTGTTCCTTTCTCTACCTTCTCTCCTTAAGGCCAATACCCAATACTTCTAGCCTAGGGTTGTGGATGGGGAGAGGGGATATGCCATACTACTTTAATGGCATGATAGGAACTGTCTGTTCATAGTGCCCAAGTTCTTGATTTCTACTTGTATGCCCATACCTGAGATTGAATGCATTAATGGATGGCCATTTTGTGCTCCCTTTTGTTCATTTATTTTCTGCAGTGCCCATGCTTCTCATTTAATTGTCCTTGGAACCTTATGTGGACTGATGACATCACATTATTTTTCCTGGCATAACACCCATACCTATGCCATTACTCTCCTAGACTATCGTTCAATAGACTTTGACTCTGTGGGATGTGACACATATAATAAGGGTTTGTTTGTTCTTATCACATGTTCCTAGTGTGATTGACTATATTTCTTCTTCCCACCATCTTACTATATTCTTCTATTTTATAAAAAGATGTTCAAGTCAATTGAAGGGTTAACTTGGGGGAAAGTGGTGATTAAGAGCAGGATATAACAAAGAACCATAAATCTTAGAGAATCTATATTGTAATTCTAAGGCCTATGCTTGAATAGTGTTGAAGTTCATGAAGCATATGATGTAACTGTTTTGAAGTAACAAAATCTGTTTTTGTTGCATCAATCTTGTCATTTTGTATGTGAATGTGTTGAATGTTATTATTTGTGTAATGTCCCCATTTTTGTGAGCAACATTTTTTAGAGGGTATTCTTGACTCTTGTAGGCTAAGGATCTTGGTTAGAGGGTCTTTTGGAGGCAGTTACCTAGTCAGTGGATGGTTTCCTGGACTCATTTGGATTGGAGAAATAAGGGGGACAATAATTAAATTAATTATTTGTAAGGTTATTAAATAAATAAATATTATAAAGTAACCTTATATTTAATTAATTTAATAAAGTGACTTAAATAAATATTATATATTAAAGTCACTTAAATAATAAAATAATATTTTATTCTAGAAGCTTCTTGGAGGTGGATGAGAATTCTATATAAGGAGTTGAGGGCAAGTCATTTGAGATATCCAAGAATTGACATTTGAATTGAAGACTTGTTTGGTGAAGGAGCCAGCCAGGGTTTCTGCCATTCTTGAGATCTTTGGGAACGATCACTCCCATTGATTTGCAATTTTGAGGCTGTGAAATATCAGCTGAATTATTGTTGAATTGTGGGCTTCACTTCAGGGGTCCAATTTGTGCTTCATTGAGCTAGATTCATCTTGCAATAGTTATATTATTCCAATGGTTTGCAGTAGCTGATGTATTACTACTTCTTTGCTAAGATTAGATTGATTTGAAATTTAATGGTCTTTGGCCAAATTTAGGGTTGACAGATTAAATCGATATTTGCAGATTGGTTTTGTTTGCTTTGTTGAGGATGATTATCAGTTGTATTGGCATCTCTGGATATTGATATTTTGCAGATTTTTAAAGAACTATTGTCAATCACTGGTTGAGGATAGAATAATACAAAGCAAATGAGACAAATTGAAGGTTGCTGAAAAAAGACAAATTCAGGAAAGGAAAGAATTGCTTTTAAGGAATTTGATTTTATATGGGAAGGTGAAGTTCAATCTAGGAATAATTGATTATAAGATTCAGATAAGTCAAACTCCAGACACAGACAAACGGAGGAGCCATTAGGAGTTTAGTGCCGAACATAATAAGACAAAACATTGGAAGAGATTGAATTGCATTTTGGAGGCTTGCAAAAGGGAGATTTGAATAAAGAATTAGTAGATATCATTGGGAGGAATTGTGGTACTCTTTGAAGAGTATCGAATATTATTTTCTTAAGATTGGGGAGCTACGAAGACAATGGAATAATCATATTCTAATCAAGAGTCGATATCATAAGAAGCCGACAAGGAAATATAGAAGCCATGAGAATATGTCAGTTGTTGATCAAGGCGTATGAACATAAGATAACGTCTTTATTGACTAAGACAAAATACATTAAAAATCATTATTGGGGCTTGCAAATATACACACGGGAGCTCTACATTAGGCGATGATTTATATCATAAAGTATCGGGAGCTGCAACGAGTTAATTGGTAAAGACAAATATATTAATAAGTGGACGAGTCAAACGCAGAGAGGAATCTTGGCGCTATTGATATGTATGATGTTTGGGATGCAAATTGGCGTCGAATTTTATAGCTAGGGAACTGTGTCTCACATGCTTTCATTGGCGTTGGACATTCAAGATCTTTCCCAGTCATTAGGCACAGTTCGATTGGAGGAGATTCATCTACAAGTTCATTGTATCTATACTTAAAATTGTATTTGCATTTCATTTGAAAAAAAATCCAATCTGCATATTCAATTCTGCATATGCTCATCTTTGCTGCCATTGAAAACATGTTGTAGCTCATCCCTATTTGATCATTGAAATCTGATGAGTCCATTTATACATATCCTTACTGTCTCAGCAGTTTGGAAAATTGCATATCATCTAATGAAGATAGTTGTCCATGTATTGCATTGATTGGAGTTAATAATGCCTTTGCATCATTGTAATTCATTTGCCTAAGATTGTAAACCAGATGTTGGGTTTGTATGCCAATTTTTTCACATAATGTTTGGGCTGTAATTGAATAAGGTATTTGATCTCAGTCATTACTTTGCATTGAAAATTCACCTAAAAGGAATTTGCATTGCATTCTAGTGCATTTGAAGTCATTGATATTATCAGTTGAGCAAATATATGCATTCTCTCATCATCATTTCAAGAGGAATTACAAACAGAAATTCAAAATAGCACGAGTAGTTATTGTGTGCAAAGCATTTGACAATATTCCTTGAGCCTCTAATCAGCAAATTTAGGCCAGATCAATCAAGGGATATTACAGTGGTATCAGAGCCAAGATCCTACCAACCTGTGAAAATACAAAGCTTAGTTGTCAGATGGCTACAGAGAAGTCTATATCTGAGTTGTTACAAGAGTTGTCCATGCTTATGAGAGATCTTGACATTAAAGGGGCATACTCGATGATATTTGCAAAATCTAAAGGTTTGAATGGAAAAGCAAAACATTCTATTGATGATGGGTACATGGAGCAGCCTGAGTCCACTTGTATTGGACACCTATTTAGGGCACTGATGATTTGACAGATGGAATTGGGGCTGACCTAATTCCAAATCAGAATTTGAGCATACAGGACTTTGCGGAGAAAGAATTTTAGGCACAATTAGAAGCTTCTCCATGTGGAATAGAAGCTAGTCATACGCCCCATAGTCTGCATAGTTTAAGGAACCAATTGAAGGTGAATGAGGATGAGATTGTGGCAGCCTTATCTCATCATGACAGCGTGCTCAAGCTCATTGAAAATCACCTATAGACGGTTCAGTTGGAGAGAAGACAAAAGGGAGGTGAAGCAAAGTATTCTCATGATAACTTGTAAGAAATCAAAGAAGGTATGGGAACAATGAAAACAAACTATTTACACCTTTCAAACTGTGACCACCTTCTTTCCCTTGTTGAGATTTACTCAGATGCCTTGACCAGGAAAGAGGAGGAGGCTGATAAGCTCTCTCAAGAGCTTGAGGGCGTTAGGGATTCTTTGGTGAGTGTTCAGTTGGCAATTCAGGATTCCGAGAGATATGTTGATGAGCTTTGCTCAGAGTTGAGTTGGGCTAGATTCACATCATGTACAATAGAGACTCATTCATCCAAGGCAGCCAAGACACTTGTTAATGATAACAGTATGAGTTCACCTAGTGTTCACATTCAAGATACTGATGCAGTGTCAAATGGTGGTATAACTATAGAAACATTAGTGTCGGTTGCGGATTCAGGTGTCAGTAGAGTTTTGAGTATCGGACTCTTCTTCGGTACTCTGGAGGCTAACATGGGTCAGTTGTATAAGAAGGAGATGATTCCTTCTAGGACTTGCACGTTTGGTTTTGGTATTGATCCAACACCTTGCCAAGCAGTAGATAGCATTCATGATGAGGGTGAAACAGGGCGCTTGCAGTTGTTTTCTAAGAAAGGTCTTGATGATGTTATTACAGGGCCAATTCATCCTATTATGAGTTGTGGATCTTCTTCCGAGGATGGCGGTATTGGATGGAATACACCTGATCATTCAGGTATTCCATTAGCACAATCAAGAGAGTTTCACCTCGATTGCATCTTGAGGTGTGCTCATTTGTTTGATTTCAACCCACATGTACAAGACTTGACTATGTCATTGTTGGTGCAGAGAGGTGGGTTGAATATGTGGTATTCAGGTTCACTCTAGCATGATATATTTCCGTCTTCTAGTGATGAGTCCAAGTTTGGTGAGTATTCCACTTTGTTCTCTCTTGCTGATTACTTAGAGACTTGCAGCATTTTGGTGTTAGGGGGTATCAGAGTAGCACAACGGAAAGCGCTAGGTGTTGGCTTTTCGACAACATGGATGCATAGGGTACATCATCGCAATATGGAAAAATCCACTAATGAGCAGTTGGCAGAGATCCGTGTGCACAATTTATATAGGTATGAATTTCAAATTTGGGATCCAGGTGGAGGAGAGTTTTCTTTGCAACTGTGATTGCTTGGGGACAAGCAATCCCAAGGACGGTGGACTGTAATGTCCCCATTTTTGTGAGCAACATTTTTCAGAGGGTTTAGCCTATTCCTGACTCTCGTAGGCTAAGGAGCTTGGTTAGAGGGTCTTTTGGAGGCAGTTACCTAGTTAATGGATGGTTACCTAGACTCAGTTGGATTGGAGAAATAAGGGGGATAATAATTAAATTAATTATTTGTAAGGTTATTAAATAAATAAATATTATAAAGTAACCTTATATTTAATTAATTTAATAAAGTGACTTAAATAAAATATTATATTATAAAGTCACTTAAATAATAAAATAATATTTTATTCTAGAAGCTTTTTGGAGGTGGATGAGAATTCTATATAAGGAGTTGAGGGCAAGTCATTTGAGATATCCAAGAATTGACATTTGAATTGAAGACTTGTTTGGTGAAGGAGCCAGCCAGGGTTTCTGTCATTCTTGATATCTTTGGGAACGATCACTCCCATTGATTTGCAATTTTGAGGCTGTGAAATATCAGCTGAATTATTGCTGAATTGTTGGCTTCACTTCAGGGGTCCAATTTGTGCTTCATTGAGGTGGATTCATCTTGCAATAGTTGTTGTATTATTGCAAGGGTTTGCAGTAGCTGATGTATTACTGCTTCTTTGCTGAGATTTGATTGATTCCAAATTTAATGGCCTTCGGCCAAATTTGGGGTTGACAGATTAAATCAATATTTGCAGATTGGTTTTGTTTGCTTTGTTGAGGATGATTATTAGTATATTGGCATCTGTGGATATTGATATTTTGCAGATTTTTAAAGACTATTGTCAGTCACTGGTGGAGGATAGAATAATACAAAGCAGATGAGACAAATCGTAGGTTGCTGAAAAAAGACAAATTCAGGAAAGGAAAGAATCTCTTTTAAGGAATTTGATTTTATATGGGAAGGTGAAGTTCGATCTGGGAATAATTGATTATAAGATTCAGATAAGTCGAACTCCAGACATAGACAAACAGAGGAGCCGTCAAGAGTTTAGTGCCAAACAGAATAAGACAAACCATTGGAAGAGATCCAATTGCATTTTGGAGGCTTGCAAAAGGGAGATTTGAATAAAGAATTAGTAGATATCATTGGGAGGAATCGTGGGACTCTTTGAAAAGTATCAAATATTATTTTCTTAAGATTGGGGAGCTACGAAGACAGTGGAATAATCATATTCTAATCAGGAGTCGATATCATAAGAAGCCGACAAGGAAATATAGAAGCTGTGAGAATATGTCGGCTGTTGATCAAGGCATATGAACATAAGATAATGTCTTTATTCGACTAAGACAAAATACATTAAAAATCATTATCAGGGCTTGCAAATATACACACAGGAGCTCTACATTAGGCAATGATTTATATCATAAAGTATCGGGAGCTGCAACGACTTAATTGGTGAAGACAAATATATTAATAAGTGGACAAGTCAAACGCAGAGAGGAATCTGGGCGCTGTTGATATGTACGATGTTTGGGATGCAAATTGGAATCGAATTTAATAGTTGGGGAAGCGTGGCTCACATGCTTTCATTGGCGCTGGACATTCAAGATCTTTCCCAGTCATTAGGCATAGTTCGATTGGAGGAGATTCATCTATAGGTTCATTGTATCTGCACTTAGAATTGTATTTGCATTTCATTTGAAAAAAACATCCAATCTGCATATTCGATTCTGCATATGCTCATCTTTGCTGCCATTGAAAACATGTTGTAGCTCATCCCTATTTGATCATTGAAATCTGATGAGTCCATTTATACATATCCTTATTCACTGTCTCAGCAGTTTGGAAAACTGTATATCATCTGATGAAGATAGTTGTCCATGTATTGCATTGATTGGAGTTAATAATGCCTTTGCATCATTGTAATTCATTTGCCTAAGATTGTAAACTAGATGTTGGGTTTGTATGCCAATTGTTTGACATAATGTCTGGGCTGTAATTGAATAGGGTATTTGATCTCAGTCATTACTTTGCATTGAAAATTCACCTAAAAGTAATCTGCATTGCATTCTAGTGCATTTGAAGTCATTAATATTATCAGTTGAGCAAATATATGCATTCTCTCATCATCATTTCAAGAGGAATTACAAACAGAAATTCAAAATAGCATGATCAGACATTGTGTGCAAAGCATTTGACAATATTCCTTGAGCCTCTATTCAGCAAATTTAGGCCAGATCAATCAAGGGATATTACAATTTGTTGCATGATTAGTTAGTTTTTAATTAGACCTTCCAACTGCCACTGCATCAAATATACATTTCATTAACGCAAAACCCCTAGGAGGATATTATATAGTGTTGATACCTATATATCTTGTCTATGGTTTGGTGTCTAGGGTTAGTTTAGTGTTTTAGTTTGGATCTTTGGAAGCTTTCCCTCATAATTTGAAGAGAGTTTGATTCTTTTACACAGTTTTGTTTTGTTTTTTTTGTAAAAGATAAATTAAAATGCTAACAACTGGTAAGCAAATTTTGAAAGTAATTAAGCAGAAAGATGTTTGTTATGCTATTATTCTGAAGTGTAGGTAGGTAGGAGAAGTTGTAGAGGCAAATGTGTTACCACGACTTGAAATAGCAGAGCTGTTGCCAAAATGCAATGACCTTATATCGAATAATTTACTAGAAGGATAACCACCAATAAGAAGCTTAAGTCTTCACATGGATTTGATTCTAGAAGCAATCTTACCTAATAAGGCTGCTCATAAGTTGTTTATAGCTGAAAATGAGTTAAAGAGACAAGTTGAAGAGTTGCTAAGGAAAGGGTCAATTTTTAGAATGTTTGAGGCTCTATGTAATACTTCTTGTATGAGCACTAAATAAAGGAGACTGGAGGATGTGTTTACATTTCAGAACTATCAACAAAATCACCATAAAGTATAGCATTTCATTGCCAAGTATGGACAACCTTAATGATTGCATGAGTGGAGTGAAGTATTTCAGCAAGATAGATATGAATAGTTTTTATCAGCATACCTGAATTAGAGAAGATGTGTGGAACACAAGGAAAGGTTTGTGTGAGTGGTTGGTTATGTTGTTTGGGTAGAATAATGCACCTAGTTGTTTTATAAGATTGATGGATGAAGTTTCAAAGTCTTGTCTTGGTAAGTTTGTAGTTGTATATTGGATGACATTAGGCCTCTTCATTAAGAGTAAATGAGAACATTTGGAGCACATCATATTGGTGTTCTAAAGGTAAGAGAAGAGAAGTTGTTGATGAATGTGAAGAAATGTAGTTTCATGAAGGAAGAGCTAGTGTATTTGAGTTTTGTTATCTCTACAAGTGGATTGAAGATGGTTCCAAAGAAGGTTAGAGCGATTGTAGAATGGTCTACACTAGTAAATATTTTAAAAGTTAGAATTTTTCATGGTTTAGCAAGTTCTTATAGAAAGTTTATTATAAATTTCAATGGAATATGTGCACCTATTATTGAAACTAAGAAAGGCAATAGAAAAGAGTTTAAATGGACCATTGCAACTAACAAAATTTTTGAATTGTTGAGGAAGGTGATATAGCAATCAACTTTGATAAAACCAAAATTTGATAAATTATTCCAAGTAGATTGTGATGAAAGTGGTATAGCAATTGTACTAGTATTGAATCAAGAAGGAAATTTTGTTGCTTACTTTAGTGAGAACAAATGATGTAAAAAGGAAATATTCTATTTATGATACAAATTTATACATTTGTGTAGCCATTGAAGAAGTCAAGACATAATTTTTTGTTGAAATATTTTGTTTTATATGTTGATCATTAAGTACTACAATATTTGAATAATTAACGTAAGTTGAGTCAAAGACATGTTAAGTGGGTTGAATTTATGCATAGTTATTCATTTGTGTTGAAGCATAGAAATGGTAACTTTAATAGAGTGGCATATGCGCTAAGTAGAAGACATAATTTGTTCATTGAAATGAGAATTGAAGTTGCTGGTTTTAATGAGAATGATGTTGATTTTGTTGAGGCATGAACAACATGCAAAGTATCAATATGGATGGAACCAAATGGTTAGATTATCTTATTCAAGATGAATTATTGTTTAATGGAAAGAACTTGTGTATTCCTAGATGATTTATGAGAAAATAAAGAAATTTTATTAATGTCCATAGTTGACCAAAAGTAGATCAACCAAACTAGAAGATATAGCAATTAAGAATTGAAGGAGCTAGGAAGAGAGAATCTGAAAAGCAAAATAATAAAATAAAAGTGCATAAGGAAAAATAAAGCACAATGCCACTAACAAATAGAAATGAAAGGTGAACAAGAGCCCCAAAAGCATGTGCTGGTGGAGACTAGTACGAAATCTCATTGAATATCCCTATTTGTGTCTTAAATGGAGGAGTTCTTTGAGCCATCATTGGTCATAGAGAGATTTGATAATGCTCATTGGGAGAATTCAAGGTCTAAGAGCCCATGTTGGGAGATTCTAGGAGGAATCAAAGCATTTCCTCTAGAAACTCACTAATATTCAAGGTTGGTGTAGCTCCCATAGTAGAAAAGAAACTTCTAATATGAGTCTACCCTTGTGGGTTGGGGATGGTTGAATAGTAGATCCATGTTACTAGAGTGTACCCAAGTACATTGATGAGAATGAGCAAAGACACGAGGTAGAGGGAGAGCAAGCTAGGGAATCTAAATAGTAATGGCGTGTTGAGAGAAGTGCTACCTAGCCGATCTATTAGCTCTAATGTGTGAAGTATTTGTATCCAAAGGCCATTTTGTAATTCCAATTGCTTGGGTGCACTCGAAAAAAGAGGTGATCAACATGGAGGCTCTAGAACCTTTAAAATTCCCCTTGTAGGGATCTACACTAGAGGTTGATGGGTTCACAAAGAAAAGGAGCCAGACACCACTAGTTCAAGTATCTAAAGAGGTAGATAGATTGTTTCTCGAGTCCTTATAGAGGTAGTGATATCTTCCTAAATGTCATAGTAAATGGGGCATTTGAAAATGAAGTGTTCCTTGGTCCCCACCTCCTAGATGGAGCAAAGGCGATAGATGTGGTCTTGATGGAGGATGTGATGATTAGTTTCAACCTATAATTGGTTAGAGCATACTTACAACTAGCTAAGGGGAAATCTCAAGCCATGGGACTAATGGTGCTAAAGATAGGGTGAGGAATAATGCCATCCACCATATGTTAGAAATGCTCAGGGTAAAAGATAGCTTAGGGCTAAACAACTCAAGGGAGAGACCCAAGTAGTTTGGATATATTGGTTGTGGATGTTCTGTTTGGTAGTTTAGTGATGACATTGTTAGTTGGAAGGAGACGAGGGGCATTCAAGGAGTGCATGAAAGGGGGTAGTCTATCAAAAGAGATGCCAATGGAAAGAAGTAACCTAGACTTCAAGTACCAATAGTTTGGCGTCTAGTGAGGACTAGGGAAGCAATGGGGACAAGTGAAGCAATCCTCTTAGAAGAGAAAAGTGTTAAATATGGATGCTCTCATGACTAGAAGTTGAGAGACCCATAGATTTTAGTTTGTGGATGTAAAAAGTAAGCTTGGGAGATAGTCCCAAAATGTAGTGGCTAGGTGGTAAATTCATCTTGGAGAATGCATCAAGGAATTGCTTGGTTGCAATGATCACACATTGTAGCATGATTGTCATGCCCCCGAAATAGCAACACTAAAAACCCAAGCATTGAAATGCAAATAAATAAATAAAATAAATAACAATATATATATTAAAAATATAAATATTGTTAATAACTTAATATTATTATAATTATAATATAATACTATAAATATTAAAACACTTATAAAACTAATATAGAAATAAATATATTTACAATGAATTCAATTTATAAATATAATATTATAAAATATGTAACATAAAATAATATATTGAAGGGCAATACATTTATAAAAAGAAGCAGCCATCAATGTATTAGTAAAAGATTAAAAGAGGATATTAAAGGTAGTAATAAGGGTCTTTTAAAGGCAGTAGAACAGCAGCAATTAAAATGTGAAGAGGCAGCGATTAACAAAAAGACATGATAATAATTAAAAGCTACCTCCCTTTGAATAGATGCACCTCTTCATGGGGATATAAAGTGAATGAAATGAGTTTGGGGTAAAAGGAAGGCAAGTAACATTTTCCTGAGTATGGGATTAGATCGAGTCACTCAGAAATAAATCTGCACTCAGAAAAGCAGATTGGAATGAAGAAATAGAATACGATTTGGAAAACAGATTGATAACAAGGAATGCATTTTGAGTTTAAGGCAGATACAAGGAGGAAGATTAGGAGATTTGACAGAGATATATGAACAGAAACTGAAGGCATATAAATAAATAAAAGGCTGAGACGAATCAATGAAATAGGGATATGGAAGCAATCAGAAATAAATAATAATCTGCACTCAGAAATACAACAGCCACTAAATATAATAAGGGAAGTAAATTTAGTAGGATTACATATACATAATATATAATGAAATATATATATATATATATATATGCAATAATGATGCCTTGCAGAAATTATTAATCCTTATTAGTCATTATTCAATTGAAACTAATCTGTTTGTTTCTCTTTAAGCAATATCTTCTGAATATTGAGAACAAATCGATTGAAGAAGAGGAATATTTAGACCAGCAATCACCTACAGGAATAAATTAATAAAAAGGAAATAGAGGTCTGAACCCTCTAAATTGGAAATAATTGATAAATTGGCATGTGCACAGCAGTGTGATTTCTTGAATTGGTGGTATGAAATCTGATTTACAATAATACAGTAGTTGTAGCACAATTTAATATAAGTAATTGTGATTGTTTGATTAGATGTTCAAGGTTCTAATGATGCATTTCTATTATGATTGCTCCCTTATATCAGTAAATATGATTAATATTTGTTTTCCATATGTCTTGAATGATGTAACCATGATAGAGGAGGTTGAGATTACAAGAGGGGAATGGTGATGGGACACTCTCCTAGGTATGCCACCTCAAGATGGGGGACCAAGTAGTCCCAAGATGGGGGACTAGGTAGTCCCAAGGAGGCCAAGGGGGTACCAAGGGTACAACGCTTTGGGCTTAGGAGAGATGGCATTTTCAGGGCACCCATTGTAATCTCACCCCTCCATCATAGTGAATCAAAACAAGAGGTCAAACCATAGAGAGAGGGAAATGGTTGGCAAGATAAGGGGATAACAAAAAGGGGACGCCTCCTAGGTAGACCACCTGATATGGATGGCATGGGCCACATGAGGCCAAGCGGGATGGTATATCCGCTCTTGGGCCTAGAGGGTCCTAGGCAGCCCATCAAGTCACGTTCGCCCATGCTCTCCTATGGTTGAGCCCTCCAAGGATATTAAATGCTTTGTGATTTTATTAGTAATTTGGCCATGAGTTTACTAATATTTAGTTATGATAATCGGCTAATTAGTATTATTGTGGTAAATGGTTATAATCTACTAATTAGTGTGATTGTGGTAAATGGTTTCTAATTTGTGTGCAGGGCTTCAATCATGTGAAAGGTATTCTCTAACCCATTTGTTTATTTAAACATTAGGGATTTGGGGAAAATTTAGAGCTTCCCAATTGGGGGACATTACAATGATAGTTTAGATCCTCTCAATATGGGTCTAGTCATTTGCCCCCTAGTTGGGTTCCCAAACCTTTGAAATGTCATGTCCCCTTTTCAACACTATAAGAATCAATAATATTTTAAGTTGGGCCCAATTACTTTAGTTTCAAAAGGGCAACTTAAATATTATTATAGGTCCTATGTAATGTTTAAATAATTTTTTTGTAACACATTATTTTAAATATAATTCAAAAAGGGGCCTTTGGATGTAATTTAAAAATATTTAAAAATATTTGGAGGGAAAAACAAATTAAAATAAAATAAAACAGAAGGCCCAAAGTGGGCATCTATAAAAGAGAGGCTGAGGCTTAAAGGAAATCATCATATTTTTTCATTTCATTATTCCTTCTATTTTGGAGATTGAAGCTTTCAAGGACGAAAAACCTTGGTGTTGGAGATTTGGAGGATTATAGATCTAGAAGATGAAAATTGCCATGTCCCCTTCTCAAGTGTAAGTTTATTGATGAACCTTAGCCTAATTTCCATAATTTTTGTTGTAGGCTAATGGGATGGTTAAAATGGAAAATTAATTAAATAATTAAATATTTAAGTTGTTGAAAAATAAAAATTAAAAGATAACATATATTTAATTATTTAAAAAGGTGTTTTTAAGTGATTTTTTTTAATGACACTAGACCTATGGTGCAAAAATTTTTATTAAAAATCACGATTTTATTTTAACAACCTTAAGGAATATTTGCCAAAAAGAAATACATATTATTTTATTTCCTCAAAACAAAGTTATAAATAAGAGTAAGTTTTTCGAAAAGCCTCTACACAATTTTTGAAACAATCTCATTTTTCAAGAATGAATGTGCATTCATCTTCTTATCTTGAGGCCGGAAACCCTCTAGATTTGTGAAGCTTCAAGGACAAAAATGCTCCTAATTTTTAGTGCAGTTTCTATATAGCTATTAGAGCTTTAGTTTTTGTGTGAGTTCTAGAGTTTGTAAGGTGATGATATGCTATTTTTTGCTCTTTATTAGTTGATTTTTGGTGTGATTAACTTTATTGCTGTTGGAAATATGGTCATTGATGTCAAAGGAGAATTAATGTCTTGATAATTTATTATTAATGTCAAAGGAGAAAAGTTAATGTATGGGTTAATTACTAAAGAAAAATATTTTGTTTGAATGTAATGGGCTGGCTGACCCCATTTACCTTGGCGCCCAAGTTTGGGGACAAGTCATCCCATTTTAAATAAATAAAAAGGGACGATTTCTTTTGAAAATGACGACTCCCTTGGAAAGATCACCTCTCTTCATGAAGAGGCATAAAGGGGATATAAAACAAGAAAAGAGAAGTTGGAGTTGGAGTTTGTGGAATAATTTTTTTTTCATTCAAACACAAGCAGATTTTTATGAAGGAGAGCAAAATAAATGTCTTATCATTCAAATACAAAGAAGATTCTACGAAGGAGATTTAAAATATTGTCATTCATTGAAGAAGCAATATTCAAGAAGGCAAAAACTTTGTTTATTTGGAGGTTGGTGTCTCCTAACAGAAGAGATTGGTGTCGCTTGCTAAGTTGGTGCTTAGTAGTGGGGATTGGTGTCTCCGGTGGATTGGTGCCTACAAATTTTTGTAAGAGAATTTTATTTTGTGTCTAGATTTGGACGGTAGATCCAAGTAGTCCTTCCTTGTGGTTTTTCCCCGAAAGGGTTTCCACGTAAATCTTGTGTTCTTGATTGTTGAATATTGTGTGATTGCTATTATTGTGGCCACTAAATTACCAATAACATAATTTAATACTTAAACCCTGCACAAATATTCTAGAAAATCATCTAAAAAAGCAATACTAAAAACTCATAAACCCATTTTCATGCTAATATACTAGAAAACCAAAATTTGGAAATCTTCAATACATGAAAACACATCAAAATATTATTTTTGTATTTTCTGAATATCCACACCACAAATCAACTGAAAATCTGAAAATACCATAAAACCACAAGAAGAATTTGTGAAAACCTGAAAACATGAAAATTTTCTTCTATATGTATTGTCCTATTTCACAAAAATATGTGAAATTGGCTTCACAAATGGTTCTTTGCATATTTGAGAAATTAATGGGTTTATTGGCCATTTTCACAATACTACCAAAGTGTTTGCAGCTCAACTTCCCCACTCGTGCTTAGGACTGAATTAAATGGACTGAAATGGTCTGCTCATGGTGCAACGGCAACCTATCTCACTAGTATAAAAAATATGTTATTTTCTGGCTATCAATTCAACTAATCCAAACATCTATTTAGTTACCTACTCTCATTAATCTCAATGTCTTTTTGAATATAATGTCCCAAACTAGAATATTTCATAATCTTAACAATAACCTAGTATTCATGCACAAATTCTAGCACTTTCTAATTACCAAGATCCTAAGATGGGCAAGGTGAGAGCATATGGGGACTAGAATGCAAGCATTAATCAAATATATTTCACTCATTGGCGGCAAGCCACACAATTACAATGCATACAATGAAAAATTATGAAAGATTGTTAAAGGGTTTGGTGGCTATGCCTTACAAACATTGTTACAAAAAATAACATGTAATATCCATCATAACAAGCCTTCTAGATTTACAATTGTAAATCTACAGCTAATTTGGCCGAGAATTGCACAAAGCCCTACAAACAAAAAAATCTGGTAGTGAACTGCATAGTATTACACAATGAATTCCACAAATATATGATGCTGAAAATAAATACATATTTTTTAATCTTATCTATTTAGCAACCATTTAGCATAAATTATTATTCAAAATCTTCATATAGCAGCCAAAAAGATAAAACTGAAATCCTTATGAAAATATATTCTTCTCAGCATATACCAACTAATATCTATTCTGAAACAATTAATGATTACCAACATATGAAGCTATAGCTCTTTCCACTCTGAAATATGATGTAACTAGCTCGGTAATATCAGATATAAAGTCTAATGTCAAACTGAAGACAAATGCCAAGTAATGTTTGCTATAGCAAATAACTTTACAGTTGAGACAGAAATATGCATGACAATAACTTTGAATGCAGACCCAAGGATCATAGCAGCCTTTAAACTCATCAAATAAATTGGTACAACAATCATTATATTTATATGTGTTGTACCCAAAACCAAAATTTTTGCTTCACTAAGGCATTTTGCTTAATTGAGTCATAATCTTGTTAAAGTGATGTCAGAAAGTCGTTTTTGGGGTTTTCAAATATGGAGTTGGTGTCAGTGTCATGTCAATCTGTTACTGAAGAGATTTGAGAAAGATGAAAATTTGAACGAAAAACATCAAAATTTTCTCTCTGGAGAAGGGAGCACATTCTCAAATAGGCGCCCTATCTTTTAGGGGCTCAGATCCTGTTTTTAGGGTTTGTCACCTCCAGCAGACATTTGTCCGGCATCACGTCAGCTTCGCAGTGAGCTATCAAGCCTGTCAAACGGACCTGTTTTGTTCCAGTTACGGAAGATACAGCGCAAAACGAGATAAAAGCGAGAATTGGCTAACATTGGAGAAAAGCGCAGCTTTTCAGAAAGGCGCCCATCTTTTTGAGGTGCCAAACGTAAGTTTTTGGCTAAATGCCACCCAAGATGTTTAACTCACATTTGTTCAAACTTCGCGACGCATCCGTCAGTGGGTGAATCTGAGTTGCTGAAGTGCCTGAACCTGAGGTCAAACGTAGGGTCAAATCTTAGTCAGAATATCAGAGGAAAAAGCAAAAGAGCACATTTTGAGAAAGGCACCTGAGCTTTTCAGGCCTTTAATGCTTTCTTTCTGATGATTTTAGATGTTCAATGTGTCCGTGTTACGTTCAGCTTTCCGTTGCCTGTCTCCGTCAGTTCAGAAGATGTCTTGGCAGCTCGCAGTGGGAGTTTTTATATTATTTTTGTCGGTTCAAGAAATGGCCAAGTCTGGAGGAAAAAGAGCAACTTTTCAAAAAGGCGCCCTTGTTTTTCACCCCTCAGACGTTTTCTTGGGAAATGTACCTTTACAGTTGTTATGCAGAATGATGTCAGCTATGCAGTGAACCTGAGTACCAGTCCTAAAAGTTGATAAAGTGAAAGTTATGAAGGATTTTGTTTTTCCCTTCGTACGAAATGCAGAAGTCAAAATTTGACTAAGTCTGAGAAAAAGCGCAGCTTTTCAAAAAGGCGCTTGGATTTTTGAGCCTTCAGATGTTAGTTTTATGATGTGCAATCTCAAGGCACCTTTTGATTAGTTTTTGTCCTGCTCTGCGATGCACCTGTCAGCCAGCCAATCGGAGAAGTCAGTCAACCAGTGTCAGAGGATGAACAGAGGTCCCGACAGAGGTTTTAGCTTAAATTTTCATGAAATTTGGCTAAGTCTGGAATTCGCTTGAGAGTTCAAAGTTGAATTTTCGAAAGAGAGTTGAATGGGCGCCTTAACTGGAGTTCTGACTGCAGTTAGACTAAACGTTTTCTGGGTTGTCATCTTCAGTTCGTATATTGGCATGTGGAGTGATCTTTCAGTTCGCATGTCGAGTTAACTAGTTTGCATGTTCAGTTAACTATCTTGCATGTCGAGTTAACTTGATTGCATGTTCACTTAACTGAAGATTATCAGTGAATGTCAACTGAAGTTCACATGCATGGCAAATTTGGTTGCAATTGTGAAGTTTTAGTGAAGTATGGCGCTTCATTAGTGTCAACTGAAGTTCAGTAGGGACGACTTAAATGGTGAAGCATTAGATTTGTGAAGTATGGTGCATGAGATTGTTAACTTTAGTTCCAAAAGGGTTGCTATTTTTAGATTTAAAGCATGAAATTGGCGAATTCTTTTCAACAAAGATTGTCAACTAGAGTTCTGAAAGGGACGCTTTAGTTCTAAATTGTGAATTTAAAGCAAGTGTGAAGGATGGCGAATTCAATGAAGATTGTCAACTAAAGTCAAAATCGCATGAATTTGTTAACTGAAGATTGAAAGGGAAACCCTAAAGCATGGTGCTTTATTTAGCGTATTTTAGTTTTAGTTAACTAAAATGAGGTCCAATTAGATACCAAGCGCACTTTTCATGGATTCTATGCTTTATGCGAATTTCCTAGATGAAAATTTATTTATTCAAGCCTTGGCGTCCATTATTTCATCATCTTTAGCTTCGAAGTTTATATTTTCTTGAGTGACCAGCAAGCTAAAGGTGCTACAGGTGTCAGAATTCAGCATTCTTCATAGCAACGAATTCAGATTGTTCAGAGGAAGAAGATTCCAGACTTTATTTTCACTTTGCATGCAAGTTTCATCAAGTTCTACAACAAAGATTGGCGAATTTTTCAGAAGCAGACAAGCAAAACTTTCTATCTTCTGTCTTATTTCTTCTATTTCTCATCTTAGGTACTTTCTTCGCATGTCAAATAAATTCAGCGTATTTTCAGAGTTTGATCATCTAGGTTCGCATATTTCAGCATTTGCAGCAAAACCCATGTCTTAGATTTTTTCGAGAAAATTGCCCCGTAGCCTTCATTCTGAAGCTCTATGCTTTTTTCCGAGAATTTCTTTGCATGTGGGCTTGAAACACATCTTTTTGAAAATCACATCATTTGGGTTTGTTCAGAATTCCGTTGTGCATAAAACCCATGTTCCAAATTTTCTTATGAAAAATTGTCCTAGGAAGCTCTAAAAACCCCTGCAATTCTCGACTGAAGAATCTTTGCATGTCAAGCTAAATGGCGTTTTTTCACAATTTTGATGTTGTGGGTTGTCTTAGAATCATTTTCCGGACAAAACCCATGTCTCAGAATTTTTGGTGAAATCATCCTCCGACAGGGTATTTTTAGCCTCACCAGGGGCCATTTTAGCTTTTCAGAGAAAGTTGTCAGAATATAGCCGTGTTCACAGTCAACGGGCAAGTTTTTCAGAAGGCAGTTCAACTAGACTGAATTCAAGACCAAATCGGTCTTAATTTAGGTTTTCATCAGAGCAGGTGACAATGAAGCGTTACGCTGCAAAAGGAACAGAGATTACCCCATTTATGGAGCCGCCAAAATCACTCAAATCGCGTGCCATTGTCTTCGTGAAAATGGTACCTACGCTGATCTCAAGGTTGTACAAACTAAGTTTCAGAAGCATGTTCGTGATATCTTGATGGAGATTTTGGATCACATTTCAGTGATTTCAACCAGTCTCAAGAAGGCGACTGAAATGTTAAAGAATGTATGCATACAGTCAAGGAAAGTGACAGAGAATTGAAGAGACAGATTATTATTTTTGGACAGCATCAAAGTGCCAGATGACAAAGATATTGATGAGTTCTTGGTCGAAGTGTTAGACCGAGATGACATGGAGTGATCTGTCAGTTGGAACTTGCAGTTAATTTCGAGAGTTGAGTCATGAGTAGCAGTTAACTCGACTTTCAGTCTTGAGTTCACTTGCTGACTTAACACATGCTTATCTCATCCTTGGAATTATCAACACAGGAGTTAGGGTTAGGGTTTCCAGTTAACTGAAGGTAGTGGCCAGTTAACTTTGCTTTAAATAAGGGCGTGCATGCTTGCACATTGTCCAATAGGTTATTTTACCCAGCCCGATGGTAGCTTTCCAATTAAGCTGTAGTAGTTTACTTCATTAGGGTTTAATAATTAATCTTGCATGCATTTGCAGTCAGAATTAACACAAGGTGATTTTAGGGTTCCCTACACCTTGATGTATATAAATAAGAGCTTTTGCTCATTTGTAATTAACTTTTGCTTGAGAGAGAAATATATGCTGCGCCTACCTTGCCCTCAATATTGCTCTTTGGTATTTGTTCATGTGTCTTCGCTATTACGATTAAGTGTTATGCCACATAGGGTTTCATGCAATTGTAATGGTGGATTCTTTCTGTCTTGTGAATCTTTTATCATTTCAATCAAGTGTTATGCCACATAGGGTTTCGTGAGATTGTGATGATAAATCGTTTTGTGAAGTCTTTACTACTTTGATCAAGTGTTATGCCACATAGGGTTCCATAAGATTGGCGTGGTAAATTCCTCCCATAGTTAGATAAATCTGTTTGAACATCTTTACCATTGAGGTCAATTGTGTTGTACCCCAAAATTAAAATTTTTGTTACACTTAGACATTTTGGAAGAAATGAGTAAAAGTCTTGTTAAAACAGTCAAAAAGGTCAAAATTTGGGTGTGCATGTCTTGCATGGAGGGTTAAAGCACAAAAATTTTCAATTTCTCGACGATCTGGTCTGCTAAGAGCAGTTTTAACCTACAAAACCCGATCTCAGCTTTTCATCCCTAAATTTTAGGAAAACCGCTATTTTAGAAATTTTCTCAAAATAGTAACGTTTTCTGGGTTTTTCTGGGTTTCTTTTGAAACGGATACTGGCAAAATTTTCTAAAAATAGAAAATTTCTAAAAATAGAAAGTTGGTCCGACAGGGTCCGAACTGATTTTGATTGGCTCAAAATGTGTCCATATCAGGCTGGTACAGTCAGAATCTTAAAATAATCAGTTTTGCCCTACTGGGTCTATTCAGCTTTTTCAGAAGCATATCTGGAGTTTCGAGGTCATCAATGGAGGTCATCTGACTGCCAGGCGTCAATGTTAGCATTCAAACTTCCAGCAGAAAGTGAAATGATGAACATGCACGAGGATCGAGGAAGGAAAGTTGAAAAGTCATGAATTTTTCTAACACTGCTAAGTTTGGGCGCCCCTGTTGAAGAAAGGCGCCCACCTTTTTAGGTCACCAGATGAGTGAATTAGGGTTTGGATCCCCAATAGAAGTTGCTCAGTTTTCAGTCAGCTTCGCGATGGATATCCCCGTCAGAGCATCCGACGATCCAGTCTCCAGCAAATTCAAGTCAAAGTGGAGGTATAAAATGAAGATCTGAAAATTGAAGAAGATTGAATTGAGAATTTTTCTAAGTCTGGAGAAACTGGGCGCCCTAAGAAGAGAAAGGCGCCCAACTTTTCAAGGGTGCAAACAGAGGAATTTGCAGTCAAAGCTATAACGGGATATGTTCGACCAACCGCTTTGCAGTGAGCTATTCCGCACGACAAACGGAGCTCGCAGTCATCAGATTCAAAAGGCTGAACAGAAGGTCCGACGAGAGGTGAAAAGAGAAATTCAAAGCAAAAGTGAAAAAGTCAAAAAATAAACTAAGTGTTGGTAAACTGGGCGCCCCCAGTCAAGATAGGCGCCCAACCTTTTGAAGGGTAAAAAATCCATTTTTGACAAAAGTGTCTCCAGAGGACCCCCCTTCATTCTCCGTTAGCTTCGCAATGAGCACAGCCATTCAGCAATCCGACGCCCGGAGCTCAAGATTTCACGAGATCGTCTGCGGAAGAGAAGTTAATGAAGAACTTGGAAATCAGGAAAATGGCTAACACTGAAGAAACTGGGCGCCCCTAGAAGGAAAAGCCTCCCGTGAATTCGGAGGTCGAAATCAAGTTTTTAGCTGGAGGTGCCTCCAGAACATCTTCTTCAGAATCAGTCCGGCTCCGCAGTGAACCACTCAGCTCGCCTGTCGGGTAAACCTATCAACAAGAAATCAATGGCGAAGTGGCGTGTTAAAATGAAGAAAAGTTGAAAAAAGTGGAAATTTTGACTAAGTCTGGTGAAGTTGAGCGCCCCTCTTGGAGAAAGGCGCCCAAATCTTCATGCCTTAGAAGATTTTTTGAAGATTTTCAAAATTTCAAAATTTGTGAGAAGAGGAAGATGGCGTCCAAGCTGAGAAGATGAGATTTAGGGTTTTGAAATAAAAGCAAAAAAAAAAAAGCAAAACCTAAAATCAAAACCTAAGTCTATTTAACACTTCTTTTCAATGTATTTTTCATTATTTTTGCAGGTAGCATCCAGAGGAGAAAGTTGGAGCAGCAAGTTTGAAGAATTTTTGTGATTCAAGAATCCATACTTGCTGGTTTTACATCAGATTTTTCAGACCAGCAAGCATAAACCCTTGTTCTTTCAAGCTTTTTGTTCCAGAAGATCAAATTTTTCAAGCAGAAGGCCAAGGCTTTCAATTTTTCAGTCATCTGGGTCTTTTTGCCTCTATCTTCTGAAGAATTTTTCAAAGACTTCATCAAGTTGCAAGTGCTTTTATCTTGCATGTCGAAAACCCTGCATTCAAAATTCAAACTATCCGGTCCTTTCCAATCACTTCCAAGAAAACCCATATCAGAGCTTTTTCAAAACCTAGGGTTGGCTGCTTTCGATCAAACG